>CABPRJ010002374.1:679574-721521 GCA_902439185.1 Cinara cedri
TTTTTTTTTTTTTTTTTTTATTACCGTTGTAAATACAACGAGTAAATTAGCTAAAAAACATTATGATATTATGTTACGGGCATATTGGCCGGAATCGCGAAAACCTCGGAAATGTCCGGGTGAAACGCGAAGCGCCCGGCTTTTCAGCGGCCATTTTAGTGAAACCGTATCGTTCGTAAAATATTAAACTTTTCACATTCGTAGGCGTTCGTACCGTGGTTTATTTTTTGATTTTATATCACCTACGCGTGAATAACGATAATATAATTATTTTTGTTTTATAATACGCAATTGAAAATGATTAAATATGAGAATTAAAACAGTCAGTAACTATACGTTTGATTATAAAAATCTGTCTAAGGTTAATGGGAAGGGTGCAACCACTGTTTTAGGTGAGAAGTTGGGAAGGTAGGATATAGACGGAAATTTAATATATATCTGTACGCAATGATTAACCATTGTTAACGAAAATACAATTCTGAGCGGAGTTCGGTTGATAACACTGTTGATTTGTCAACAATATATGTATGTCATATTATGGTAAAATATGGTAAATATTATGGTAAATTACATGTGTGATAAACATTTTTCTTTAATAATATTTGTTTAATATTGTACCTATTTTCTCGATTTTCTTACACTTTTTCCCGGTTTTCCGCATTTATTTGGAAAACTCCTAGTAAATTCAAAATATGACCTCCTTAGAGTATCTCTGATTTCCTTTCAGAAAAAGTGTTATCATTGTAGGTCGGAGCCAAAATGCTGGAAAATAATTGAAAAATTGCCGGGAGAAAAGTTGTTCACAGAAAAACAGATGTCCTAGGATAATGGGGACGAGTGCAGTCACTGTTATAGGTAATTTAAAGTATACCTGTAAGCAACAAAATAAACCATTGCTTACAATAAAACGATTCTGAGCGGAATTCAGTTGATAGTGATACTTTGTCGACAATATATATGCCATAATAACCGTTGTTTCAACAATTTAATACTAAAAAGCTGTTTTAGCATAATGGGAACGGATACAGTCAATATTGTAGGGGGATAGTTGGAAAGGTGGGATGCAGACGGAAATTCAATGTATATCTGTAAGCAACGGTAAACCATTGCTAACGAAAAAACGATTCTAAGCGGAGTTAAGTTGATAGCGATGCAATGATAATTTGTCAACAATATACATGTATGTCATATAATGGTATAATAATTAAATAGGTTCTATATATTTTCTTTAATACAATTTGTTTAACATTGTACTGATTTCCCCAGTTTTTCACACTTTTTGAGAAAACTCCGGGGAAAATGGAAAACGACCTTTTTAAAATACCTCTAGAGTGAAATTTCCTTTCAGAAATATTGCTACTAATACAAATTGGAGGAAAATTACTGGTATGAAAGTTATCCGCAGGAAAAAACAATCGTAATATTATATTTATTATGTTTCCTAAATTTTCCCATTTTTTTTCCGGTTTTTCACGTTTGATGATAAAACTATTGAGAAAATCGAAAAATTACCTCTTTAACGTACCTCACCTCACCACGCCGATTTCCTTTCAGAAAAGTTGCTTCACGTAAACATCCGAGCAAGTCCTCTGGTAGAAAAGTTGTCCACAGAAAAAAAAAATAAACATCTTTGTAAAACCATAAGCTTCTTCGTTCCACTCAGAATCTAAAATAAACATTGTAAAACCAATAAATTCCTCGCTACACTCAGAAAATAAAATACTATAAAATATAATTGTTTGTTTGTTGATAATATTAAATATTATTATATTACAATATAATAGCTGTTCCTAGAAATAATATGTTATCTGTAAAAAATTTAAATTTATGATCGCTACGTTTTTACTTAAACAAGCCTAGGCGAAAACCGAAATATGACGTTTTTGCTCAAGTATCGCGGGTACTTTGTGTTTTTCTCGTGCATTTTTAAGGTTTTTTAAAATATCATTATTTATCCAAAGAGCATAACTTTTCTACCAGCAATTTCGCTCCGACTTTTAATGATAGCATTGTTTCTAAAAGGAAATTTTACTGGAGAGGTCATTTTTCGGTTTTCTCAGAAGTTTTCCCAGCAAATGTGAAAAACCGGGAAAAACGTAGGGAAACTGAGAAAATCGGTACAACATTAAACAAATATTATTAAAGAAAATACATAAAGCCTACTTAATTATTTTACTATAAAAAGACATATGTATTGTTGACAAAGCATCACCATCAACTAAACTGCGCTCAGAATCGTTTTCTCGTATGTAATGGTTTATCGTTACTCACAAGCATACATTTAATTACCTATAACAGTGGCTGCACCCGTCCCCATTATCCTAGGATAGCTTTTTAAATACATTTTATCTTGAAATTTTCAATTTCCGTCAACCTAATGACGAGACATTCCTCTTTTAATTTTGGGCGGCGAGAGAGTAAGGGAACACTGCTCTCTCGCTGAACAAATTCCCAACGGAAATCGAAAATGTAAAACGTATAAAACACCAAAATGTGTATTTAAACTAAAGCTTCATCAGCTACGACGTTTTTAATTCTAATTTTAAAACCGCTATTTAAAAATCAAATTTGGGTTTTCGAATCCCAAAAATGGTTATGTAACATTTTAGAGGTGCTTAGCGGACGTGATATCGCGCCGTCTCCGTCTTGCGAACGGACGACGTAGCAAATTTGCGTTCAGCAGAGACAATTGCGTGCGCTGCAATAGTATTAATTTTAAAGTGAATTGAACATAAAAATATAAAAACGTTATCTGTAAAGTGTGATATTATTTATTTTTCAAGCGATATAATACAATCGTTTTTAAATTGTGATATCTCACATGCTCATATCTCATAAAAATATCGAACAAATAGCGCCAACGTTGCAATGCGGAATCACAGATAATGTTCTAGCTCTAAGATCGATAATAGGTCAATTCACTCTGATAACAAAACTAACCCAGCCAACTCGCGCCTTTCCAATCGTAATGCCTACTTCAGATAATTACTGAGATTAATCCAGTAATATTTAGATTGCATTCTTGAAGCGTTGTTCTCTCGGTCTCCGCTGACGTTAAATGTAATAACTGCAGAACAATATTCGCTGACCATTCAATTAGTGTGATATTATTGTTTGTAACCGGAAAAATGATTTATCCGTGACACGATATCGAGTACCCGTATGATTTTCCTGTTACAAAGTGATTATGGCCTTTGCATTTTACACGCTTTCCGAACGAAATAACGCGCTCAACACAGTCAAAATTGTAGATTTCACGTAGTATATGATATCGAGAAACTAATTTTCGCATAACAAAATGAAAGTTGACGGCGCGGCGTTGTTCCTGTTGGACGCGAATTCGTATTTTGCCGTTCGTTTGTATTACGGACACATTCGGGGTATTCGGGAATCGCGCGCGGTTAAATTTTCAAAAAAATGTCAACACTTTCTGCCGAGACTAATGCGTGTCTTGCGTTGCGTCGTTGATCATTCTGTATACACATATATATATATATATGTGTATGAAATTATTAATAGCATTTGCAACGCGTTTTCGATACAATATTATTATTATTATTATTATTATTAGTAATATCTGCATAGCTTCATAATTTTAATTAAATAAATAAGTGCACATTATAATATACGGGTATAGCCGGCAATCGCCGAAACGCAAATTTAAAATTATTGATTAAAAAATATAAATATACCTTATACCTTCTATTAAAACACACTCGTTCGCATTACATCCACATTATAATTATAGAAAACGGATTTATAATAGTCGCATAAAATGCACCATTAATGCACGTACGGTGTGTTTGAATTATCATATAATTTTATATCATATATTGTCAGACGTTAATACTACGGTGTTATTGTGTTTCGAAAATTCAAAACCCGCGTAATTGTTATTTAGTTAAATTTTTTTTATAATATAAATATATACGAATTTATTTATTATTATTATTAAAAAAAAAAAAAACAAGAAGCCTTTCTACGATAATGGTCACGGGCGCAGCCACTGTTGTAGGTGGGAAGTTGGGAAGGTAGGATATAGAAGGGAATTTAATTTATATCTGTAAACGATGATAAACCGTTGCTTATGAAAAAACGATTCTGAGTGGAGTTTAGTTGATAGTGATGCTTTATCAACAATATAATGTGCCATATTATGGTAAAATAATAAAATAGTTATTGTACACAATTTTTTTTTTAAATTATATTTGTTTAATATTGTACCGATTTTCCTGTTTTTCCTATGTGTTTCCCGGTATTCCCGTGTTTTTTCCCGATTTTTTATTTGTTGGAATCATTGTCCATCGTTATAATTGAAAAATCAAATCTCCAATGTCGTCTCCACTTGTAAATAAAACTCATTCGCTTTATGGTGAAAAAAAAAAAAAAACCCGCTTGAACAACACATAATTATTACCTATAAGGCCGGTGTGCTCGATCCGATAGATACAGGCGAACAATTGCCGTTGTATAGGAAAACATCTCATTTTATCATAATCTTCCGTCACTCGTTAAATTACATTATTCAATTAGTAAATACGTAATGTAATATACCGTTCGCGATAAGAAAATAATATACAGATTACGATATTAGAATTTCAATAATCGAAAAGCTGCAGTATTATACGGCTTTACGTACGCATTAGCATAGCTCATTGAACAGCCTTGGTATCAATACACGAGTACGTGTTATATGTGAGATCTAGCGAAGAACCTCATATACGGAGTGATCAATCTACCGTAAGACACTATCACGGAAAGAAATTAACATTTTTTGAAATTGGTTTTGTAGACCATTTAAGAAACAAGCCGTTCTAAAATTTAACGTTTACATTGATTTTGTGTATACACCCTAATGTTTGAGCGTGAAACGACGTCAATCTACTTTTGAATTCCAACCTATGCTACAAATTCCATAAATAAATGGAGTAGTAGTTAAAATAAATGTTGGTGTTTAAATTTATTTCAACTGTTACTCCGTCTATTTAAAGAATTTTTAAAATAGGATGCTATTTGAAAATCAAAAGTAGATAGTACTTTCATTCCCAAAAATTAGGGTGACGAAAAATAACATAAATGTAATGTTGCAAAGTTATTTGTTTCTAAAATTGTCTATTAAACAAATGCCGAAAAAGTTAATACTTTCCGGGATAATGAGCGTTTTATGATAGATTGATCACTCTGTATAATATTACGATAAATGTATAGTTATAGGTATTTTTATCGTAATGCGCAAGGTTTTCGTTCGTTTAGTAAAATCTAAAAACGTTCCAAAAACATTCATACGCAAGAAAGAATGTACCCAGCACCCACCTAAACGAGTTTTTTTAATTCGGCCGAACAAAATTACCATTATACCAGCTACGGTGTCTTACAGAACTCCGAAGCCGGACTTTTCGACATTCCAAATTTCTGCAACATTATACACAAGTTTTGGACTTTTTAGATTTTTTTTTTTGTCTTGCTGTTGTTTTCAATATTATAATGCAGAATTGTCCTTGCCGTTATGAATTTACACTTCACGCCTGAAACCGGCAGTGGTGGTCCACCCGTCATAATCGAGGGCGTGAATTGATTTTAAATTGAAAAACCATCGACAGACTGAAATATTAATCAAGTCGGGACGAAATTAGGGATAAAATAGCGAGCAAACTAATTTATTGCTGACGTACTTGTATACTACGTGTGAAAAAAAAAAACTATGATACTGAACTCGAACGTGTACGATAAAATTAATTATTGTCTGAAACCACTCTAATTTATTTTAAATAATATACACACTTACATTTATAGTATAACTGTATAATAATATGGTCCGTGAATTTTTTTTTTTTTTTTATCTAAACGATTTTAAATACATATCGTATTACAATAATTAATATTAACTGTGTATAGTATAATAGGTATTTACTCGTATATGTATATTATATATTCATAGGTTAAAACTACAAAGACCAAATAGCATCGCGGCGATATGAGTCGTATATATTATAACACACAAGTGTAATAACTAAAAAAAAATATTGTATACAGAGTGGTGTCTCGGGGAGGATTAAAAAAAATAATAATAATTACCCGCGAGCAGCGCAATTTCTCCCCGTGGCTCATCTATTTTTTAAGGAGCGATTTTTTTTTTTTTTTTTTTATCACAAGCCGGAAATTTTCTTGGAGGATTTTAAGTGAATTCGATTTCTGTCGATTTTCATTGTCGAATCGTATACGCTTTGTTTTAAAACCATTTTTGATTTGTTACCCCTACTCCATATACCATAGTATGAATATATTTGTTATTTTCAAACCCTATATTTTTCGAACACAGATTCGAATATTTTTTTGATAAATTAATCACTCTGTATACAAGTAGTATTAATCGTAAACCAATAAATTTAATAACCTGACACTAAAATATTATTATAATACTATTCTACAGCGAAAAAAAGTACTGATCACGGTTAGGCCACTGCTTATAGATGAGTAGTTGAATAGGTAGGATACACAAGTTATATATTAAGGGTTTATATACTTCATATAAGTCGAAGCGAAATTGCTGGTAGAGAAGTTGTGCATAAAAAAAAAAGAAGGTCACGCCTAATATATTTTAACTAATATCTACATTTCTTACATTTTCCGGTTTTTCTCCGTTTTTTTTCGGTTTTTCAAATTTATTGAGAACACTCATGAGAAAACCGAAAAATTACTCCCTTAAATTACCTCCCCACACCTATTTTCTTTCAGAAAAGGTGCTACACATAAAAATCTAAGCAAGTCTTCTGGTATAAAAGTTGCACATAGATAAAAAAAAAAATAACATCCTTGTAAAACTATAAGCTTGAAGATCGTAAATATTGCGACCTTTCAAATCATATTTGTGTGAACGAACTTTACTCAGAATCTTTTTTTTTTTTTTTTTGCAATGATGGTGTAAATTAAATAATTTTATCCTATCTTCCCAACTTCCCACCTACTACAGTGGTGCACTCAATTGCATTATCAGCTCTTTTAAATATTGCATATTATGTATGAATTTGTTTACATAATAGTGTACAGCGCTGAATGTGTGGGGTTTTTCGTTAAGAAATAATAATAATAATAATTTTATTAAATAATTATATTTACTTTAAAATGATATAACAAAACAAGTAACTTTTTAAAATAGTAATTTATTTTATTTAGTTTATAAAACACATTCATGACATATGTTTTTTTTTTTTTATTTTGTTTAATCAATTGCAGTGTTGGAACGCGTTTCTTTTTAAAAATATCGGAATAAGAAACAGGAAAGATTTCCTATTTAAGAGGAACGAGAACATAAACTTTTGTTCCGCCTATTACGACAAAGAAAAAAAATGTTTTTTTAGTGAAAATATCGTACCACGATTACTGCGGTACGCGATTATAATGAAAGTGTTTAATTTTGCGAGCTAATTACGTAATGTTTTTTTGGTAGAAACTCTCAAAATAAAATTGTTAAACTAAACAGGACTGCTTGAAAATTTAATAACAAGTCCATTAATATAAGCCATACTTAGCGGTAAAAAAATTTGAGCGTAACGTAGAATTTTTCGTACAATAATTTTAAAATCAAATTTTGATGAAAATCGTAAATATTAGATACGCACTTTCAAAAAAATGTATAACCAAACTTTGTTCCGAATCGTTTTTCGTTTACAATGGTTTATCGTTGCGTACAGGTATTATTTAAATAACTTGATGTATCCTATCTTCCCAATATTTCTCTCAAAAAACAGTAGCTGCACCCACCCGTCAGCAGTATCGATTATTTTTTATTTTCAAATAGCAACCTTTATTAATAATTCCAACTCCAAAGTATATTTAAACTTAAATCACGTTGGATTTAACATCAAAAATAATGAAAATTTAACATTTTAGAGCTACTTGTTTCATATATTTTCCAAGATAAAAGTTCCGAAAAAAGTTGATATTTTCCGATATAATGAGTGTCTTATTGAAAATTAATTAGCAAGTATATAATTTTATTATAGAGTATATACCTATAGACATAATAGACTGCAATGGCCAATATTTTCAGTGGAATTTTCCACAAAAAATAGCAATCACTCTGTATACATTACAATAATTTAATAACTGTTATATAAAAAATATAAACTCGTGTAATATTACGTTAGACAACTGACTAATATTAACATTATCATTATTATAACTGCAACATGCACACGAATCGGATTCATGTGTTCTCAAAATTCGTTTATTTTACAATAATCATTATGACGCATGTGATAATGTCAAAACTATTATCTACCCCATTTTAAATTTACTTCCTTTGCAAAATTATGCATTTTTTTGAAAAATATTTTTTTTTGTAGACAACTTTTCTACCAGAAAACTAACTCCAATGTATATTATGTAGACCCTTTTCTGAAAGGAAATTTCTTGGGGTGGTACTAAAACCAGGTTATTTTTCGATTTTCTCAGAAGTTTTCTCAATAAATGTGAAAAACCGAAAAAAACCCATAGGAAAACCGGGAAAAACGTATGAAAAACGAGAAAATCGGTACAATATTAATCAAATATTACTAAAGGAAATATATAATACCTATTTAATTATTTTACTATAATATGACAAATATATTGTTGAAAAATCATCGCTATCAACTTAACTCCGCTCAGAATCGTTTTTTCGTTAGCAATAGTTTATCGTTGCTTACAGATATATGTTAAATTCCCATCTGCATCCTATCTTTCAAACTTTCCACCCGCAACAGTGGCTGCACCCGTCCCCATTATACTAGGACAGCTTTTTAGTATTAAATTATTTAATAATCAGTTCTTTTATAGTGTTTTTTAATAATAGGTCATTTTTTGATTTTCCGGTAGTTTTCCCAATAAATGGGAAAATATAGTATAATGTATAGTATGTAATTATTTTACCATATGACATATTATATATTGTCGATAAAGCAATACTATTAATCGAACTCCGCTCAGAATCGTGTTTTCGTTAGTAATGGTTTAACATCGAGTACAGATATATATTAAATTTCCCCTCTACTACTTTTCCAACTTTTCACATAAAACAGTGCCCCCGCCCCCACGTCTGATGTATGTCCGTCTTTTTATTTCTTAATCGAGTATACTGCGGATAGTCAAAAATTAAATAATAATTTATGTTTATAGTAAATGTATTCATGTTGATTATATTTAATTTGAATATTTTTTAAACTTTTTTTTTATCATAAATGAACAGACCCAGTAATATTATTATTACTAAACAGGTCAAAACTTCAACGAATGCAAAGAAAAAATATAATTAAAAATAGTGAAAAAAAAAATTAGCCGGTTAGAAAAAATAAATCCTGTGTTCCTACTAACAAAAACCAATTAACGGCTAAAGAGGTCGGAGTTATTAAAATCTTGACTTTAGAGTGAATACAATATTTTCTTTAATTATTCAGTTTTTCGAAATTATTTCAAGGGAAGTACAAACTGAAAACTTTGATTAGTGTTTTATTTAAACTATGTTTGGTATTCGTATTTTCGTATTTAATTCAATTCATCTAAATAATAATCCCCGAAAAGGTTTTCTTATTAGATGGAAGAAAAACACATCCCGTTATTGCAAAGCTAAAAGCTAAAAAACGAATATAGCCGAAAATAACCCACGCATATTTGAAAATAACACTTATTAAATAAAATTTTCAACATTCCAACAAACAATAGTACTATTACTTATTTAAACTGAGGCAACTGTATTCAATATTGTATGCATTGTTATCAGTTAAATACAAAGAGTGTGCGATAGTATTAATATTAAAACGAACAATTATGAATGAAAATCGCAGTACTGAAATAAATATAATGTAATATTAGATAATATAATAAGTTCGTTGAATGCTGTTAATCTCAACACATTCGTATACGAATAGTGGTTGAAAATAAATCACCATTATCAATGTAGATGAACTACCACTGTCGCTAAATTTCCAAAACAAATGGGGTTCCATAAGACGATCATTGCTGCATTTTAGATTCTGAGCGAAGCGAGGACTGTATTGGTTTTGAAATGGTGTTTATATTTTATTTTTTCATACTGCGTATACAAATTTTACCAGAAGTCTTGCTCTGAAGTATCAAGTGAAGTATCTTTTGTGAAAGGGAATTTTTCTAGAGTGATACTTTTACAGGAGTTCTTCTGATAAATGGAGAAAACCAGAAAAAAATGTAGGAAAAATATAGGGAAAATTTACAAAAATAATAATTTTAATATTTCCAATTTTTTTTTTTTTTTTTATTTAAATTCAGTGAAAAATATACGTAAAGACTTGACATTTTGACAAAAACATTATATTTGCTTTTTATAGACGTAGTAAAATTTCCAAATATTTGAGTGATTTTTAAGCTATAATACATTTTAATTTTCCGAGTAATATTTATTCGGTAGGTACTCTATGGATGACCAATTAGAAATGCTCGACAATTTAATAGGAGGTTCATTATAAGTTGTAGGTACTTAGTGGTCGAGAAGAAAAATTTGAGTTTTATGTAATATTTGTATTTTTTATAAGAATTTGAATACCAAATTTTGACGAAAATCGTAAATATCATCAACATGTATAACCGAAATCCGCTCAGAATCATTTTTCGTAAACAATGGTTAATCATTGCGTATAGATATACATTAAATTTTCCCTCAACTACCTTCCTAACTTCTCACCTACAACAGCGGCCCACCCATCGTGCGAAGTATGTCCGTCTTTTTATTTCATGATCGAGTACACTATGAATAGTCACAAATTAAATAATAATTCATGTTTGTAGTAAATATATTAATGTTATTGATTAATAACATTTAATTTTACATTTTTGTTAAGTAGCACGCTACTTGTTTCAGCTTAAAAAAAGGGAAATTTTTGGTTTTGTAAATATTATGAAATGTATAGTACCTTAAGTTATAATCCATATAATTTAATTGAAATATTAAAATACAATGAAAACTTTCTATAGGGACCCCTTTGAATAGTGAACTTTTCTCGATTATAAGTAAAATGTTATGTTCTGACTGCAGTGGCAGCGTGTTTTTTTTTTTTTTCTATGAAACAGTTGCAGTAAAACAGCAAAAAACCTCATAACAATCCAAACCCAGAAGAATCGGGTGCTATAGCTAAGGCCACCAGACATTCCTGTATTTCACTTTTTAATTGATAAAAAAATCACACATATACCGACCCACTCGCCTGATAGGACATAAAGAAGTTGGTTCATACAATACCCATTCACGCTGCTAGTGAAGTGAGTTTCGTATGATTTCGTCAAAATAAAAACTTAAAAAAAAATATAAAAAAACAAAATCATCATATCACGCTTAATTTTTTTTTTTTTTTTTTTAAACATCAAACACAACTCTCGATGAATTTTGTGTTAAAATTTCAATCATTTCAGCTTATTTGCCCTACGTGTAGTGTAGAGGTCACGGAGAGGGACAAATGCGGTTTTTGAATATTATAATTATTGTGATCTAGTATCGTCGCGAACGATTTTAATGCGAACCTGTTATGCTAATTTATGAGAAAAGTGCGCGCGTACTAAGCATACTTGCTAAAAAAGCGTATGTGGCGTACTTGACTTCGACGTTATCCTTTATTCTACTAATTTCTTTAATAGAAGTATAATTTTTGTTTTTCTTTAGTGTTACCACTAAGATGTTAACTGATAACTGGAAATATAAATTAATTTTGCGAAATTCTTTTGAACGTATAATATGTTTACTTAAACGATGTTCCGGAATTCTTCGTCTGATAAAACCGATAAAAAGTTCATTGACGAATACGCGCTCGTTAAATGTTCGATAATTAATTTTCTACTATTTTCCCGAACTTCGCGTTCATTAAAATCATCCAACCAAAACGAATTAAGTCTCAACGCGTTCATTTTATATTGAAAATCTAATCCTATTAAACAATCTTAAACAAATAATAATATTAATAATTTATTTCACTATTTCCACAACATGGTTTAAAATAGTACAACGTTATACCGGTTATTATATGATAAAAAAGAAAAAAAGAAAAAAAGAGAACTGATACTGGGAATGGGAGCGGCCACTGTTATAGGTAAGAAGTTGGGGAAGTAGGATACATAAGGTTATTTCATTTATATCTGTAAGCAACGATAAATCATTATTTGACGAAAGACGATTCCGAGCAAAATCCGGTAACGCAAAATTTGAATTGTCGTAATTTTTTTTTATGATTTTCGTTTAAATTTGATTTCAAAACACTTATTAAAAAAAAAAAAAAGTCGTCTGATGATTTTGGAAATTTTACCATATCTAGGTAAGTCATATATAATTATAATAACCATGTTTGATAACCAAATACAAAGTGTATTTACAACCGAATTACAGCAAAAAATTCCCAAAAATTATAATTCCTTAAAAGCTCGAAACTGACTCAAAAGTTTTGGCAATAATACCATAAGAAATTAAATCAAATAGGCAACAAAAAATTTATGTTATGATTTTTCGATTAAATCATTTTTTCTGGTAGAAACCGTCGTCCGTGTTTTTGTATCATTATAAAATAATGAATTTCCTACGTTTATTCCCACTTAAGTGCTTTTATTTTAAAAAAATGGCGTCGAAAATCAAAAGATTACTTTTTCAAAGTAAAATCTAGACCATTTGAGCTTTCAGAAAAGGTGTTACACTTTAGTGCAAGTTTACAAGGGAAAACATGTCTACAGACTAGAACAAAGAAGAAAGGAGAAAAAAATAATAAAATTTTTTTTAAAACCATTAGCTCCCTCAATATGCTCTAAAACAATAATTAAATAATATAATAATAATCATTGAGAACATTTCGAACTTGAAAATAAACCAAATAAATTAAGTGTGATATCTTTAGACATGATGCAGTTAGCATACGTTAAGAAAATCAAGTACGCGACCGCGTGTCAAATACGCCAAGTGAGGATTTTAGTGGGCCATGAAAGGGCGAGAGAGAGAAGAGAGTTTCATTAGCAAAATGAAAAAGCTAAACATTTTTTTTTACTCGCCAACCATTTTTACACAATATTTTTTAACGAAGATAAATATGACAATAAACCATCGTGTAACCGAGGAAAACCAGAAACACGATCAAAAAATTAAAAAAAAAAATTGAAGTGCGCATGAAAAACTGCAGGAATCTAGGAAAATCCAAATTTTTTCCCCCTATGTAAGTATCTCTTGAAACGTTTGGGTGCGTTTTTATCACTAACAGAAAAAATGCAGTATTTCGAGAAGTTAGAAAAGAAAAACTCGACGTGGAGTAAAATATCCATATAACATTTCATTCAAAATCATACGGACAAAAATATAGTAAATTTATTCATTTCCAGACTTTAATATTTATCACGTTGATAATTGTATACAATAAATCATATTATAACATTATTGTAATCTTATATAGGTGTATGCATAAATGGACAATATTATATTATATTAGATACAATAAAGATAAAAAAAAAAAAAAATAAGCTTTGAAAAAATTGAAATATAATATTTTTTCTTCCCGGAAAATATACGTTTCCGAGAAATTAGATAATCCTCAGAAACAAACTCGAATTATGTTTTTTCTTTTTTTTTTATCGTTCTATCAGCCACAGAACAGGTTTAACTGAAACATCATAATTTGTATACTGTGACGTGATAGCGTTATAAACATAATATAATATTATAATATATTGTACATAGTTTTGTTGATATTTACAATCGCGTATATAATAATTTATAATAAATAACGTGGTGAATAATTATAATACTTTACTGAATAATGTTGTAAAATATGTTATCGTTACGACGATATTACATAATATGATATCATTTTTTAGAATTCGAGTGTATAGCGAAGAAGCTATACATATATCAGCGTATTACTATACGCAGTGTTTTGGTTTTATAGTAAAATTGCTCAAATTTGTTCGTAAAATACCTTTAAAAGACGCGACATTTCCATCCGGTGGTCCTTTATTCGAAATGCTTATCGAAGTTTACCCTCTGTAGTTCAATAGTTTGGTATTTTTTCTTCGAAAATGCTTTTTCGGTTCATCAGAAAAGTTTCCAAATTATCGTACTTTAAAGGATTTTCGTAGACTTTTCGTTCGTTAGTACTTGTTTATTTGCAAAAAAATGTCTAAATTCCCTACAGTTTTCTACAAAATTTTAAAAATGACAAAATATCGATATATTGGATTCAGTGTTTCTTTCAGACGATTTTAACCAAGGGGGAACATTTGGAAAAACCGAGGTAGAGGGATCATTTATATTACATCAAGAAAAATAAATCGTTTGATAATAATTACCTTTTTTTTTAAACTATTTTGAATATTGACATTACCATCACTTTTGTCATCTTTATTTTTGAGGGTGAAAATAGACTAGATACTTACATTTAATTTTTAAATAACAACCTATATTAAAAATGACATAAATAGATGGAGTATTAGTTTAAAAATATTATAGAAGGTATTTAAATTTTTAATTACACTGGTTACACGGCTAATACTACTCCACTCAAAATCGTTGCGTGATACATATAAACTAAATTACTCTGAATGTATCCTACTTTTCAACTACCCACTTACAACACCTAACCCCGTGAACAGTTTCAATTTGATTTTTATTTTTTTTTATATTTTATTTTTATATGCGGAAACGCAGTAAATATTCGATTTGTACGGGCAACAATAAAATTGCAATACTATATTACAAAGGCTGTCTATATGTCCATTTTCCATTTTCAGGAGAAACGAAACAACTTCTTTGCTCTAAAATAGACGTCATGCACACCACCCACGTACACTGTCTCCGTCTGATAAACGCATGGCATAACAATTTTGCGTTCAGCAGGACAAATTGCGTGCTATAAGTATTGATATTAGTGCTAACTGACCTATTTTCAAAACTTAAATGCAAGATTATCGTCTATGTTTGTAGATAGGTTTCTTTTAAAATTATTTTAATTTTCAACTTGTATTTACTTCTAATTAAAGGGCTACAACTTATAATTGGTTCGGAACGAATCAGCCGTGGTGTAGGGGCTAACTTCACAGACGTCTTACATTAATTAATACCATACAAGACAAAGTGCAATGCCGAAAGTAAATACAATAGTAATAATAGTTTATAGCTGAACAACGATAAACATTAAAGTTTGAAATAATTGACAATCCGTATGAGTTGGTGAGACTTGTTTTTTGAAAATATAATTATTTGTAAAAAGAAAAAAAAAAAAATAGAAGAGCTCCATCCTCCCGCAGACTTTGCCCCCGCCCAATCCGAACCCTGTAAATTACGATAAAACCATAGGTACAATGTTATACTTAAAAACATGACTTGTAATAATTGACGGTCCACTCCGCTTTAGGTAAATATTATAAACGCATCCTCCGTACCTAAACTATTATTATTACTCACGTCCTACGCAAAACCGATACGCACTGCATTTCTATGTTGGTTGTGTAAATATATCTTTCGAATAGGCGTTTAAGTATAATATTCGACGTTTGTCATTTTAAACGCAACAATTATGATATTATATTAAAATAGCCATACTATTATTGAACATAAATATTATTATTGTTTATAATACGGCGACTGAGTGGTTTTAATAATATTATTTTATGATGTACACCGAAAAATAACGACCGTTATTCGCCATCTCAGTTCAATCAACGGGTGACATAACGAAATTACGTTGCTTGTAGAACCGTACATTGTAGGCGTTTAGATTGAAATTGCAGTTTAAACTACTGTAAATTACTGTAAATTTTAAGAGGAGAATATTTTCAACGGGGCGTTTGTCGCATTTTATTTCGAAAATATTCTCATACACAAAAAAAAAAGTGCCGCTATTAAAAAAAAAAAAAAAAAATTCCAAAAGTATACATACGGCTGAAATATTTTATGTTTTCTCGAAATTTTAGAAAATAGCGACGCACCACTCTCGGAAATAATCTCGAAATTTATTATCTCGAAAATAATATTGTTATTCGTATTTAATCTCTAATAATTTCCACCTAAACGCCACACTTTATATATTTTACGTAGTGTATTTGTGTTTTCCATTGTCGGGACTCCAGGGATTCATCCCTAATTCTAGGATTTTTCATTTCCTCTAAGTATATAAAGGAAAAATATTAAAACTAGGAATTTTTAAGTGTTAAATGTCTATTTTTGTACACACAAATGTTATATCAAGTTAACAAATAATATTTTGTATTTTGTAATAACAAATAAGATCGTGTCGTCATAGACGAGATAAAACTAGTATACTACCAAGCTTTTTTTCCATAACTATTTTTAAAGTCGCCATTTAAAACTTAACTTTAAGTTAAAGTGTATTTTTGATTGAGATGTATTACACTGCAGATGCCCACGATAAATTATTACATGGCGATGATACACCATCGACAAAAAATACAAATATTACGAGTCTTGGAAATCAAGTATTTCATTTAAAAGGATGGTTTGAGAGGCGATGGACTATTTTGTATTGCGAGAGCTGTAAAGTAGGCTTTAAGTGTGGTTAATCAGAATTCGAAAACATAACTAGTATAGTTCTAAAATATAAGAATACCGCTTTGTGTAAAGCAATAAATACTTTAATTGTAAATCATATAATATCCACTATACATTTTTTGTGATAATATTTTTAAGTATTGTACCTATTTTCCCGTTTTTCCTACGTTTTACCGGTTGTCCCATGTTTTTCCCGGTTTTTCCCATTTGTTGGGGATATCAAAAAATTACTTTCCTAAAGTAAATCGGAGCAATATTGCTAGTAGAAAACTTGTCCATAGAAAAAAAAAAAAATAAATATCGTTGTAAAATCAATATACTCCTCGCTCCGCTCAGAATCTAAAAGAACAACAAACGCTTGAAACTGCCTGAAACGCAGTTATACGTAGAGATCTCTATAGATTGTAACACAAAAGCCCCTCGCTTGGTACAGATAATTTTGAAATTGAATTTACAATAGTAGCAAAAATAACGTTTTCCTAGTTTCGACGTTCGCTGTAAATAATTAAATTCAAAACTGTTATATTTCAATCGTTTTTATTATTATTTTCAAATATTTATTAAATATCATCCGTCGCGTAATTATAATATACCATGTGGGTGTAAAATTATTACGCGCATAACATCGTGCCGAACGCACGTCTACTTTTTTTTTATTTTTTTATGTTTTGCGCGGAGAGGGGAGTTTTGTTGGACGGCGGACTACTGCCGATTTCTCCAGTGTTCGTGTAACAATATAACGGTCGGCGAAAAAAAATGGGCGGAAAACGATCATTGAAAAAAAGTACGCGCGCACACAGGCATACGTCGCATTGTCATCATTACGCCCGGCCGACGACTGTTGTTCTCGCGACACGCCTACGCGTGATATTATTGCGCGTACGCAAAACGGGCAACGCGCGTTTGAAGAGCCGAACGAAATAAAATCTAAAAAAACATTTCGGAGCACGCCGCGCGGACCGCCAACAATGGTTTCCGTCGGGGTTCCCGTACGGTACGCGGACGCGTGGATGATATAACGCAGGAAACGCGCGCGGGGACCTATGCGATGTTTAAGCGCGCCGAGCGGAGGTCTCGGCCGATTACTTCATATGCACTGCGCGTAATGACTGCACGTACTGCGCGCCGAGTGCCGGACCGGCACGTCAAAGGCCCCCCGGAACATTTCGTTTCCCACGGGGGCGCCGTAGACGGAAAATTGCGCCGGGAGCCGGTGTTGTCGGCCGGCCGACGCCGTATATTTCTAATTGTATTGCACGTTGTGCCGCGGCGTTCGCAAAAGCGATTTTCGGCGAAACTCGAGTATTTCAGTAATTGCGGTGTACGGATTTACGCGCTCGCGCAATCGTTAATAATACAACACAAGATGTTTACTACCTATTGGCATCCGAGTTTCTCCGCTGCGCGCTGTGGAAGAAAACGCGGTTAATGTTATTCCACTCGATTTCCGATGCCAACGGCTTAACCGTCGCTCTGTGTGTATTCGAATTGAATATCGAATTGATATTGAATCGTGCACCTTTCGGACTTCTCGCGTATTGACGACTGTAGCTTACCGGTCCTTGCGAAGTTCGTTATGCGTTTTCGGTTTTTGTTTTTATATAGACACTATTATTAATAATTTCCCGGTGTATAATATTATTAGCACTGCGGTTATAATATGAGTACTTTCAAAGAAAAACATCGAGAAAATATTGTATACCCGTGAGCAGCATAGCTCCGTCATTAGATTCAAATTTTTCCCGCGCCTAAATGGTGATATTCGAGCGTGACAAATAAATATGGCATAGGTTGAAAGTCGATCTCCCCGTCCCCAATAGGCGCGCATCGTTGATACTAGCGCCGGTGACGTATTTAAGAGAGTAGGGGGAGGGAAATTAGGGAATCATATCTCCCCCTTGATGTTTTCTTTCAGTATTTATTATTTACATGCATAGCCGCCTATTTTTAAATTAAAATTTCTTTACTTTTTAGTTAGAAAAATCAACAATTTATAATGTGTTAACGTATCAAAAATACCCGAACGTAAACATAGTCTTGTTAAAATCGAAACCTATGTATCCAGATTACTATACAACAATATAAAGGAGGTTATATTAGTACCGTAATAGTAAATAAATGTTATTTTTCAAACAGGTGTAGGCGTAGCATAGCCGTAACGAACTGTGGTGACTAACTGAGGGACTAAATTCCCTAACCATTTTTTTCGGACATTTTTTTTCATCATATTATATATTGAACTGTCACGTACAATAGGAATAAATTTAGGTAGATACCAAGCGTTAACACACATATTTATATACCTATAGTAATTATACAAATTCAAGTTAAAAAGATTAGTCAAACCTATAAATTATGTTTCTTTGTTGTGAAAATGTTTAAACATTATTTCGTTTTAATTTTAGAAAACTATAATCAGGTTTAAAAAACGATAATTATTTGTCATTTTATTTTTTATCCGTTTCATATCCGAAAAAAAAGGCTGATGAAAAATAGCACCAGGGAACAACAGAGCACCGTCACTATAGAGTCTTTGCAAAACAATAAATAACCGAATAATATAATAATACAATACTATAATAAAGTTATTGTGAAATTTGATCATAGAAATTATAGGAATGACGGTTGAAACTTGAAACTCACAAAAGGCACATGTTTGATACTGTAACACCATGCATAGATAAAATTACATCTCTCTAACTTCAGTTGACTTCGTTTGTAGGAGGTGTACAAAGGTAAAACAAAAACTTTTACCCGCGACAGCAAGATTAAATGTTCATATTTAATTTCGCCCCGACTTTTATCATTCCAATCCGCTCGTACAAAAAAAAACTCTAAATCTGGAGTTTGAGGTCATTTAGTACAAAGGGAGCAGGGAACTGTCTCGGATAGAGTTTTCTTCTCAAAAGAATCATAATAATAAAATCATCCGTAAAACACCGAAACGGATAACTACTGTTCTCGTCGCGTACCACTCAGAAGTCAGAAATCAAATCAAAATTATACGCATCTAAATAATTATATCTGGCGAATTTGACTACGATTTCGATTTAAATATAGAGTTGGAAATGAAGAGGATGTCAGCGCACTGGTTGTTTACCTCTCTTTCACCCACGCGCAACATAGCAAATTTGTGTTCATCAAAACCAAACTCGCGTTGTTAGCTTAAGACGCATTCGAGTGAATTGATCTATTAACAAACTTAACCAGTCACATGTCGTTTGTGGATCAAATGAGGAAAACAAATAGTGCGCTACTATACCACAATTACTTGCATAATATGGCTCTATCATTCAGCAAAAACAATATTAATAAATATTATAAATACAAAACTATAAGGATAAATATAAACAAAAATGTATACATATCTAGTAATATTAATATTAATAAAAAATAATAATAATTAACTGTAAACGAGGAACAATTTTTATCACTAGTGTCAATGTTGCGCTGACATCATCTCACGTAAAATATTATGAACGCGTAGTGATAAAGGCTATAATATACCTGCAGTTTTCCAGCCTAACCCATTTGAGTTTAGAGGACGCCACAACCGCATTTACTGTTTCTGTCTGATCAACGGGCAAAATTCTGTCACCAAGGTGTACCATTTAAATTTCTTGTAAGGGGACGGAAACATTTAATGCGTCCAATTTCCCGACAGCCAAATATTCTTAAAACAGTTAATTTGGTTGTTCGAAGTGTCTATAAAAAGAAAAATTTAATTATTAAGCCTGAATACCGCGGCCTGCATAGTATCGTATCATTAATACCAAGGCCAATTATTACGGACAATTTCAAAAGGTACACCGTGTCGTTTTCTGGTCAAATGTCGCCCCCGGTTTAGAACTTTCTTATCGTTGCGCTCGGATATCTGCAAGAGTTTAACACACAAATCACGCGGTATTTATAAAAGTGGATAATATTTTCGAGGGCCGCGTTGCACTTTTTCCAGTAAGCAAATTGGGTGGTTGAGAATTTGGTCACATTTTATCTACCTGCTTCGTAAATAATATTTGTGTACATTTTATTACCCGGGTACTGGGCCACAAATAATATTATATTAATAATAATATATTTTTAAAGGGTACCCGAAGATTAGATTACAAATGTATAGCACAAAATATGTCCTAGGATAATGGAGATGGGTGCAGCCACTGTTTTAGGTAATTTAATATATAACTGTATAACGATTAACCATTGCTTACGAAAAAATGATTCTGAACGGAGTTCAGTAGATAGTGATGCTTTGTCAGCAAAATATACATAATTTTATAGTAAAATAATTAAATATAGGTTTCATACAATTCCTTAAATTATATTTGTTTAATGTAGTACCGATTTTCCCAGTTTTTCTACGTTTTTCTTGGTTTTCCCGTGTTTATCCGGGTTTTTCACATTTGCTGGGAAAACTCTTGGAAAAATCGAGAAATAACCACCCTAAAGTACTTTCCCAGTCGAATTTTCTTTTGGAAACATTACTATCATAATAAGTTGAAGCGAAATTGCTGGTAAAAAAAGTTGTGCACAGAAAAAAAGAAGACTGTAATATGTTTTAACTAACATCTGCATTTCTTATATTTTCCGTTTTTTTTCGGTTTTTATTCGGTTTTTCAAATTTGATGAGAAAACCCTTCAGAAAATCGAAAAACGACTCCTTTAAGGTACCTTCCCACACCGATTTCCTTTCTGAAAAGGTGCTAAACTTAAAAATTTGAAAAAGTCTTCTGGTAGAAAAAATGCGCACTAATAAAAAAAAAAAAAACATGTCTGTAAAACTATAAACTTCTTTGGTCCACTCAGAATCTAAAAATATATAAAATTAATCAAAAAAATATTAAATTTTTCTCATACATGATAGTAATTAGTAATTACTAATTACATACAACTTTTTTTACAATACATTTTTTTTTTCTCAATAAATATAAAATACAATACAAAATTAGTCAAGTAATTATTAATTTTTTGAAATTCAAACTGAGGTCTACATTAAATTAAATAGTGTTAAATAATATTGATTTACAAACCTGTCCCAACGATAAAAAAATTATAGACGAAAAAACGAGCAAAAAATACAACAATATAAAACAGAAACAGGTATGTTACAAAACAGGTATGATTTTATTAAATCGATGGCATGTAATTATCATAAATTATAAATTTAATGAAATTTTGACGATTTATATTTGTTGTATTTATTTTTTTTTTTTTTTTTTTAAAAAATACTCTCTGGTATTCTCTGGGTAATGATAAATGGCTTTTTAAAATTAATTTACACAAATACCAAACATAGTAAATGTTTCCCAAAGTGTGTATTGTAAAATATATTGTCAAAAGGTGTTATAATTTTCTCGAGCGAAAAGGGACAGTTGTAGTTTTAAAATATTTGGGTGAAAAGATACGTGGGCGAAAAGCGAAATGTAATTTTTCGGCGAACAGATTGTCGCCCGTTTAAAACAGTGGCCCGATCACCGGGTCTACCTGCTGTAAACGCGAAACGTTGCTAAACCCTTTTGTAGAAAGGTTCATTGCGGCCCGATTCCCGGACGCCCTGCGTAAAAATGCCCTAACAGAGGCTCGGATAGGCGTGGTTTTTCGTTATTTTTAAAACAGCAGCGACGAGCGCAAACAAGAACAACGCGCGCTATTGCACGTAATGCACGCGTAAATCGTATTGTTCGGTACTGCTCGGAACGAACAACAATTCACGCGGCAGGTACGAACGGCCGCGTGTAATAATAATAATGATAATTATTATTGTTGTTATTAATCGTGTGTGTACGGTATTTTTGCGTTTTAAACATCAACAACGAAAACCATTTTTGTCGGCGAGAGTGATGGCGGTGTTGTTGTTATTGATATTTCGTCGGTAATGACCGAGCCGCGCGATAGAGTTTCACGGATAATATTTTTCGATGCGAAACACAAATCCGTTAAAACAATAACGATTTCGAAAACTACGGAGATGGGTTCGGCGGAATCCGGCAAACGACAATAATAATTGTTGTTCAACAATGTTTGTTACGGAAATTACCGTTAATGTTGTTTCGCGATTACTAAAATCGACCTTAATATCACCGCAACAGGTATTGTTATTATTATTATTATTCGATTAGCAAGGGCCGTGAAACCAACGACGGCGGGGAAAAGAAAAAAAAGATACGGACATATTTCGCACGATATAACGGGCTACTGTTGTAGGTGAACAATCGGGAAGATAGGGTGCGGAGCGGATGGAATTCTAAAATAGTTACAACGAAATATATCTGGAAAAATCGGCGGTATGTTTTGAAAATCTACCACGTATAGAACGAATTAATTCCGCGAAAATTCCACGTCTCCGCGATTACAATAAAAAACGAACGACAGTAAAAAAAAATCGCGTACATTTTCCACATTTTTCTGCCCGATTTTTCCCGACTATCGTGAAAACCATAACGAAAACGACATACCGACGCATCAACCTGTAGGGACGGTTTCCGTTCGGCGCAGATGTCCCACACAAAATTGACGATCGGGGCGAGATTTCTGGTAGACAAATCGTTTGCGGACAGACGAAATAAAAACGCATCGCAGTAAAACTGATTGGCATTCTCAACCGCGCTCGGAAGACAAAAGGAATTTCATTATTGATAGATGTATTATTATATAGTGTTTATGATAATTGAGGTTTTTGTTTTTTTTTTTTTTTTTTCTCGATGCCGTCTCGTCCTAACATAATACTATATAATGTAACGTTGTGAAAACTGTATTTCGAATCGATTACGTAGGCACCTATAATATACATAATATAATAATTATACATAGTTATTATAATAATCATATTATAATTAAAATTATTGCGCGATTTCGTTTTATACCTGTGTACAAAGAATATTATATTATTATATTGCGCTACGTTTCCAATCGCGACCGACGACGACCTTTGATACGAGAAAGAAAAAATTAAAAAAAAAAAAATAATAATATAAAAATCAACACCACAAACGATAACCTGCAATACCTATACGCGGGTATAATATTATTATTTCGATACGCCGTAAAATTACGTACAATTATGTACGCGGATGTTTTTATAATGTCAAACTAATAACTGATATAATGTGTATTATACTGTATGAGTGTACATTATACTTTATTTTATCATCATGCGATGGTTTAGTTGGGTATACGAACACTGTAATACGCGACAACGTTCGTACATCCAAGGACATAGCCAGGGGGGCTAAGGGGGTTATGCCCCCCCCACTCCGTTGGCCCTGTTTCTTTCGCCTAATTAAACCATCATACATTCATTCATTGCAACATGTTCTGTGTTTCTTGTAGTTTTTTTTTTTTCTTTTAATATTCTTTGGTTGGAATTGTTATTAAATTTACATTTTATTTTATTTAAATCCAATAGATATATACATTTTGACACTTTTAAGTAAATTGTTTACTATCTACATAGGCAATATGGGATGTTAGCCCCCTCCCGCGAAATTCCCGGCTACGCCACAGTTCGTACTTATTATTATATAAACAATAGCTTAAAATTAATAAAAATTAAGTCTGTTCTTTGTTTTTTTGTTTTTTTTTAGTTTTTTTTATTTCGTATACGATTTATTTAAACACAATATGCCAGCTGTATAACACATGTAATTTCAGCATTTGGTTTGTCACGGTGCGATACGATAAGGCGACCAGAGTTAAATTATTTATCTATTTATAGCATATCTAAATTAAATATTACAAGAATAAACCGATTAATCTATAGTACCTGTAATATTAATCTACAATCTTTGTAGGTGTGTGTAAACTATTACGCACAATGGTGTACACAGATAATTTCAACGAATGGGGGGGGGAGGTTATATTAAAAAATTATATATAATTTATATGTACATTGTGCACATCAAAATATTCTGTTGTTTAACAAAGATTTATTTTTATCATAGAAGAATATCTAATTACCTCGGGTTTCTTCCCAACTCATCAATGACTTCTTTAGGAGTTAAAAGCATAGCCCAGTTTACCGATAACACGGCCAATCCATTTAATATGTTCTGTGAAAAAAATACCAAGGGGGAGGGACGTTTAATCCCCGATCCCCACCCCGTGTGGACGTTGGCAATATAGGTATTGTCATTTTTTTCAGCACTTTTTTGCGAGTGTATAGCGATTAATGAAGTGCGTACAGTAAAATACCCAAATCAATGAATATGAAACAGATATTTTTTCTACTGGTGGTAAAACATTGTATTGCAAAATATGTGATGTGAAAGTTCCAACCGAAAAAAAAAGGATGGACATATTTCGCACGTGAGTGTAGTTACTGTTGTAGGTGGGAAGTTGGGAAGGTAAGATACAGACAGGAATTGAATGTATATCTGTAAACAACGATAAACTATTGCTAACGAAAAACGATTCTGAGCAGAGTTCAGTATGATATTGTTGCTTTATCAACAATATTATATATATATATATTATATTATGGTAAAATGATTACAACAATGTGCGTTTCCATGACAACAATGATTGTTTAAAAAAGAATAAAATAATAAAAACTTAAAAATAACAAAAAAAATAAATTGGTTGTCAATGACAACCTTATTTTAGATTCTGAGTGGAGCGAGGGATATATTGATTTTACAATGATATTTATATTTTTTTTTTATGTGAACACTTTTTCTACAAGAAAACATACTTTTGATTATCAAGTATAGCTTTGAAAGGAAATGTTCTCTGTCTATTTCTTTTAAGACGTAATTTTTTAATAAAAGTAATTTAAGTAAGTCTTAAAAGTAATAAATTCTCATTAATATTCCAGATAATGAAGAAAACCTCGGTCTTCAGGCTAAAAAAACATTGAAGGATTAAAAATAAGGTTGTTATTGGTAACGGTTTTTATTTATTTTTACAATAATTGTTGTCATGGAAACACACATTGTTGCAATCATCATTTAACCATAATATGATACTCACCAAATATTGGCATAGCAACACTATCAATTAAACTCCGCTCAGAATCGTTTTTTCGTTAATAATGGTTTATCGTTGCTTACAGATATACATTAAATTCCCGTCGGTATCCTATATTCCGCACTTCCAACTTACAATAATGGCTGCATCTACGTACGAAATATGTCCGTCCTTTTTTAATCTTTCAATCTTTTTAACCTAAGAACCAGATAATCCTCCTAATCTAGAATATTAATGATAATTTCAAAAAATGACCTCTCTAAAGTACGATTTAGAGAACATTTTCTTTCATAAAAAATACTATGATAATCAGAGTAAGTTTTCTGGTAGAAAAAGTGTTCACATTTAAAAAATAATAAACATCTTTATAAAACCAAAACATTCTTCGCTAAACTCAAATTCAAAATGATTGTATAATAAATCGACACATTATAAGAGACAAGCATATTGTATATATCAGAAACGGGTTTTACGAATAAAACGATAATTTCTTCAATTTTTAAAAAAAATTGAGTACTTAAAAATAATTTTAAGTGCATTTTTTAAGGTTTGTTACCTGCGTTAAATTCACAGACCTAGCTAACGACCCTAATACATATTTTCATTTAAAAGTGTCGTCGTTGCAGATGTTACATCGATTTTAAATGCCTTGCAGTATGTGTTTTACGCAAACGCGTTTTTGCTTTATACCGCCCGTTTTGGACGTAATAGATGGAGACGATCTCTTAATATTATTATTATGATAATTTAAACGTCGACGACGAAGCGTCCGTTATTATTTTAACCTTATGCGAATGCGTGTCGTCTTTGCTGTTTTTTTCTCGTTTATTATTGTTATTATTTTTATACCAGAAATGGTTTTTTTTTTTTTTTGTTTTTTGTTTTTCAAATATTGTTCAACGATGTACGTCGTCGGTCACTGCAGCGCGTGTTTCTATACATAATAACAATCAACGGCCGCGCGCGTATGTAAAAAGCGATAGCCAAATTATTATTATTATTATGTACAAAATATACAATCGGAATTAACGAGTAAAGAATAGAGTGACGACGTATCGTCAAGAAGGAAACGTTTTAAATTCGAATGTATTATTATCGTTTATTATTGCGTTTACGTATACTATACGCATGTATGAAATTGAATAATATTTTAGAGACACTGGTCAAATTGAAGTCGGGATAGGTACCTGAACAATAATAATAAAAAAAAAAATAAGCATGCAGTGTTTGGCATTGGCGGACCGCCGTACCCGCATGACGTGCCGCAGAGTTTCCGTTTTAAAAACGCGCGCGCGAGATAGGTACCGAATTTTCGATCAGCATGAACAACTTTGTTAGTTTTTACAGTGCACTATTATCAAACGATATATGAATATATCTGCGCAACTATTTTTCCGACATTTTAATTTTCAATCGAAATTTAAGCGTTTTCATGTTGCGATATTTCACATAACTCGTAATATGTCTCAAA
This sequence comes from Cinara cedri, assembly GCA_902439185.1. Lineage (NCBI taxonomy): Eukaryota > Metazoa > Arthropoda > Insecta > Hemiptera > Aphididae > Cinara > Cinara cedri. Next base: position 706,544 of record CABPRJ010002374.1, read on the forward strand.
AACAAGCCGGCGCAGTTGCACAGATAATGTTTTTATCTTTAAGTTTGATGCGAAGTCAATTCACTGTACTATTAAAGTTAACAGCATTAAGTTGTCAATGTCGAACGGAAATTTGCTATCTCGCCCAGCAAGATAATATAGTACTGGTCAGCTGTATCCTCTAACAATTGTCTATAAGATAAAAATCAAATTAAACGTAGACTTTTAATTTAGCTTTTAGCCTTAGATTTGTTATTAATACAAATATTTTTATTTAAATTAACTCGTTAACGCCCCGCACGGTTCTAACTGTTTCAACTGTTAGACATTTAATGCAAATTATAAAAATCACGATATTCACTTATTATTTTTTAATTTATGTGAATATTAATTTGTTTAATTCCGCCAAAATATTTTGAAATTTAACACGAGGTTCATCATTTAAGTTATACTCGGTGGTAAAAATTAAAAGTTGAGTGTAATACAGTAGTTCTTTTTTAGAAGTCTTTTAAGTTCAAATTTTGACAAAAGTCGTATAAAAATCACGATATTTCCAAACATACTTAACCGAACTTTGCTCAGAATCGTTTTTTGCTAGTAATAATTTATCGTTGCTTACATATGTGAGATAAATAACTTTATACCTTTCCAGTTTCTCACCCGCTCTTTTTTACCTTCTGAGCCAAACGAGAGATGTATTGGTTTTAATATTTTGTGTCTATAAACGACTTTTCTACCAGAAATCTTGTTCTAAAAAAAAACTTTGATAAAACTTTCTTATCGAATTTGCGATAATATTGTTGTATCGAGAAATTCATTATTTGATTCACCTTGTAGGTTCCTTAATAAATTAATAAATGAGAAAAACTATCAAATTGTTGTATAATTTTTGTTGATTTCTGGGTTACCCCGGCAACAAAGGAAACAAAATACGACTCATAACACTCCGTTCAGAATCGTTTTCCGTTAGCAACGGTTTATCGTCACGGATAGATACGAACTAAATGGCTCTGCAATATTTTCTCCCTTTTGAATTTGCTCCAAAAACAATGGGCACGTCCGTCAGCAGTATCAACCTGTTTTTATTATATAGGTACACGTAACACGACAATAATATTAGCTGATTATCATGTAATAAAACACGATGTATAAGGATTATGTCTTGTATTGATAACAATAACGATTGTAATGTAATGTCCATCGCATCAAACGGGAGTATATTCATGCAGGTATAATCAATAAGACATTAGGATTTAGGAGTAGGTATGTATAGGTACTACAAAAACCGATTCGTATTTGGAAATATCAAGAGAACGCTTACTAAACCTTGCACCTTACACCTCATTTACGTTAGCCGTGAAAAATAATAATATTAATGGATCATTATTCCGCATCGAAACCGAACGAATAACGCGAATAAACGATAATTTATTATGTATAGATATACGTCGTTAAAATTATGTGTATATAATTTTATATTATAGTATCAAACGTTTTATTTTTTCGGCCGGAAATGCTGTTTGGATTTTCGAATGTAAATTTTGTCCAGTCGACGTATCAAAGCGGTAACCTTTTCAATTTTCCTTGTGGTTCTGTTAACGATTCGGAAAACCACGGGAAAATGTACGGCAATAACGATATAAGTTTTTTAAGTTCTAAGTTTAGCGAAGAATATATTGAATATATTGGTTTTACAAAGATGTTTATTTTTTATTTATTTTTTTTTTATGAGAACACTTTTTCTACCAGAAGGCTTACCCCGATGATCAAGTATAGCATCTTTTCTGAAAGGAAATTTTCTCTGGAGTGTACTTTAAATATGTCATTTTTTTAAAAATTCTCATTAATATTCGAGATAATGAGGAAAACCTGGTTCTTTAGGTTAAAAATAAATTGAAATAAGTTGTCATTGGCAACCGTTTTTATTTATTTATTGTAATTATTAAATTTTTATTATTTTTTTAATCTATTTTAAATAATCATTGTTTCCATGGAAACACACATGTCTGCAATCATTTTACCATAATATACATGACATATATATTGTTGACAAAGCAACACTATCATACTGAAATCAGCTCAAAATGGTTTTTTTCGTTAGCAATGGTTTATCATTGCTTACAGATACACATTAAATTCCCGTCTGTATCCTACACCTTCCCAACTTCCCATCTACAACAGTGACTTTACCCTCGTGCGAAGTGTGTCCGTTATTTTTTTTCCCCGTGAAATTGCAAACGGTCAGTAATTCGCACAAATTATAACGTACAGCTACAAAATTCGTATACATATAATATGTATATATTATCATAATGTAAACATCGTCGTCGTATTGAGTTTGGACTTTTCGACGTGTGTCGGCTGACTTATCGGCGTGAATTTCCGTTATGCGGTGCGTATATATCTATGTGTGTGTGTGTGTGTGTACTTAGGAAAATATAATATTATTATAATGCCCGAGTAAAATACCATCGTGTAATATATTAGTGTTTGCGATAATATAATTAATATTCGATACAATAAACTGTGTCTGTGCCAGTGCGAGCGTACGTGTGGGTTATAATTTATTGCTCGTATAGCCGAAACGGCGAACGAGCTGTTGGCGAAAAACGGACCGCGCGAAGCGGACGGACCATCGACCGACGGCGTACACCTGTCTGACCGTCAAAAATAATATTAAAAAAAAAAAAATACGGATACACTTCGCACGACGGGTGGGCCACTGTTATAAATGAGAAATTGCAGGGCGGGTACGATATAGAGGGGAATTTAATTTACATCCGTACGTAACGATAAACCGTTGTTAATATGATTTGGAGCGAAGTTTCCTTTATACACGTACGTACATTTTCCCGGTTATTCCCGTTTATTATGAAAATCGAACGGAGAATCAAAGATAACCTATTTAAAGTACCAACAAGGTAAAATTCCCTTTCAGAAAAGTACTGCACTTGATACGTCGGAGCAAGATTTCTGGTAAAAAAAAAGTCGTTCACAGAATAATAATAAAAAAAAAAAACAAACATTATTGTAAAATCAATAAGTACATTCCTCTCTCCGCGTGACGCTCCGAATATAAAAAAAATACACGAGCACATTCAATCTGAATAATTCAATTAATAGTTAGATTTTTCCGACGACATCATCAGGTCCGATCATGGCCATGGTTTTGTTATTAAATATCATCATGCAGATTCTATTCAGTGGCGGGAAAATTGAGAAAGACGAAGAGGATATATTCCCCACAATTCCTCATTTTTCTTAAATATTAGTTATAATATATCTTTATAATTATAGAAAACAAAAAAGATTTAAATAATAATGGTTCTTAACAATTATCTCTATTCATCTCCCCCCCGTGATAAAATCATTTAGCCACCACTGATTCTACTATATAGACACATCATTCCATCATCATTGATATATTACGTTCCATTCGCCAAACCACGCAATTATTTCTCATTCCATACCGCTCAATTAATTGTGTATTAAATGAACTGATTAACCAGATCAGGGTTGGATTTAATGCCAAGTGGATGGAGTTCACATTCTCGGATGGCCTCATGCCTTATATTCTGACGATAAGAAAAAAAACGTCTACTTCTTTTTATAGATCTTTTTTTACGTAAAGTCGTAATATATAAATAATTACAAATTAATTTTTTTTAACTAGATTTAACTAACTATAATATTAAAAAAATGTCCAATTGGTCGACTAATACATGTATTTGGGGGTCAAATCGCGCTCTCCCTTAGTTTCACCCTTATTTATGCAATATTTATGTCATCAAAAATGCAGTGTGGGTGTTTGTATTCTATGTTGCGTTCATGTCATTGATTTTATAATATACAGATAACCAATAATATACGAAAATATATGCCGTTTATTGTGGGGTATAATGTGATGAAATAATTAATACTCTACCTAAAAGTAATACTCTATGGTGCAACGGTGGGCACGTTATCAAATTATATTTTATGAGGCATATATTTTCTATCAAGTACCATAAAATCTAAATGTGCAGATCGCAAAGTTTGGTAAGGAGAGGCCCGTATCCATGGGGGAAAAAGGGGGACTGTTCTCTCTTGGATCCGATCTTTGCTGCCCCTACAATTTTTATCGAAGACAGCCATTTTTTAATTAATCGTTATATTTTGAAAAAATAATATAAGATTAAAAGTCATATAATATTTTTTTTTTTTTTTATGCTCCCTCTATAACTCGGTTTGCCTCTCCTGAATAACTGATCTTGCTACGGGCCTGGGCACACATCAAACTTTATATACGTTTCCACTAATCTAATGATTGGCATTTGCTGCAAGCTCTCCGAGATTCCGAGCAAAGTCGAGTCTACTTAACTCGTTCGCATTTGTTTCAATAACGTACCTCAGCGTTTTACAAGATCTACTGCTCCTTTTTTAAGTCCTTTATGTCTCCACTAACTATTTAACAAATGAACCCGCTAATGTGGAGCCGCGCTTTTTTTCTTTAGTTTTTCTTCGCTTTTGTTTTTTACTCATGCTACATATTATTTGTCTTTTTAATAATCACTATGCTGCTTACATCAATTTTAATTTTATATTATATATACATTTTGTTAAAAGTGTCTCACTCGTATAAAGAGTATACACATCATATTTAAAAGTTGTCAAGTCATAGATATTCATTTTTAATGAAAAACCCCTACATGGTGAACAGTATCTTGAGAACCAGGAATTTTAGGAAACACTAGGCGGAATTATCATATATTATGTATCCTGAAACTATATTGCTCACCTCTGACAAAGCTGAATCACATTCTTCACGTGATTTGTCACTAAAAATTGAATAATAGCTTTAAACAATAATTAATATACCTGCGTAAATATCCATAAATGCCTTCGTTTCCTCTCGATAAATTAATTTAACTGGGTCCAATGGAGACATTAAAATATATTAAAGTAAAATATTTTAATTCATATTTATTTTGTATTGAATACATTAAACAATAATAATTAACTTGCTTTCTTGAGTCAACATTGATGCCAAGAAAAAAATCATTAATTTTTTTTTTTTTCTTGAACATGTAAAAACGAGGCGACACGTTAAATGTATTCAATACACTAAATTAAGCTAATTGCATACAACGGATTTGATCACATTCAAGATTATGTATAGAATCAGAATACGGACTTGTGTTGTAATATTATGTCTAAGTTTTTGCTACGAATACTTGATAGCAATTACTCGATCATATTCATATTATTATACGATTTAAGTTTTGTACTCGAATTATCAGAATTATTAAAAACATGTAAATATACTTGAACTTCGCTCAAAATCGTATTTCGTTGCTTACAGTCTGCAGATATACATTGAATATCTAACTTTATGTAGCCTACCTTTCCAACTTCTCATCTTCAATAGCGCCATCCATCAACAGTATCGGATTTTTTTTTTTTTTTGTCTATCAAACCATTGCCCCGAGTGCAAAGTTTAAATGTGACTTGGGTGATGGAGTCCAATATAACTACTGCACACGGCCCTCGTAATCTATTGTAGCGGCACTGTTGTTAACTATATATAATTAATTATTGATTGCCAATTGACAACAAATAATTTAAATTTATATTTTTTATTTTTAATGCTGGTATGAACGGTTAATAGTCTATCCAATTTTAAAATATAAACGACACAATGTAAGTAATTTTGATTGTGTTCATCATTTTGTTTTACATTGTTTTACAATCGCGTTGCTTTGTAAAATAATGTAGGCGTAGCCGTATAGGTCCCGCTTAGGCTTGTTTTTTACACGGAACCGTATCTTATCTGCGTATTATATTTGTATTATTTATTCAATACGTCCATTATTTATTATGTTTATTAAGTATATTTTATAATATAAATATAAAATATAATATATATTTTTTTTTCTTCAAAACCGATATTTTCGGAGAACAATGTGTATTATGCCTTTGTTTTAAATCGGGTTTTTAGCTAATGTATCGGTTAATTTTAATGTTAACTCATGGTTTTCGACATCAAACATTAGATATCGGGTGTCGATTTTATATCAATATAGGATGTATCAGAATATCAGATATCGACAAAAGATGATATCGGCTCTAATAGTTAGGACATCGCGGAATGTATTCCGCCTAGTGCCTTGCGTAACCCAACACCGACCCTGAACTGGATTATGAAATAATCAAATGAAAAGCTCTCAAAAATATAAACTTGCTTGTTAGCATCTCATGTAAATAACTTTGTATATACTGCACGCATTTATTGTAAACTGGGCAAAGCCCAGAACATATCATAAATTAAATAATATGTTAGATAATTTGTTAGAAAAAAAATAATTTATGTATAGGTATATCTTTATTACCTAATAAATAATCAATAAAAATATTAATATAAAAAACACGTCAAGAAAAAAAAAACATTATGATTCAGCTTGTCATTAATTATACATTATATTATATTGTAGTCAATTTATAACCGGGCGATTGTTGGGTTAATAGTTAATGCACGGCTTTAGGCTTGATTAATAATGTAATATGACATTATTGTGTTGTCGTTACTACATTTCAAAGTTTAACATTATACTAAATCCGAATTTTTTACTTTGTAAAAAAAAAATTGTTACGGTTTTAAATTAAAAACACATTTTTCTCAGTTTGAAAAAAAAAAAAAAAACGATTTGCCTAGTTTTTTTCCTGTACGTTTCAAATATAATCAATTTTATGTCATATGCTAATGCATAAGTATTCGCTAATATAACGGCAGTCTATACTAGTGTAAGTATCGCGGACAAGTTAAGGGGACGCTTAGTTAGCCAACCAGTTTGCCGAAGCCTGTTAAATGGCAGTCGGGCGGCTGGATCTCTAGACGAGTACCAGCGCCTTAGATCGAATTTAGTCTTTCCTACGAGAAAGCACGCGACGCCGGCCGCGGGCGATTAATGATCCAGAGGCGGATGTGGTCGATCGCGCGCGGGGTGGCGTTGGTGCGGCGGACAGTTGCGTTTGCGCGCAACGCCCGTCCGGGACCGGCGGGGGAGGGGGGGCAACCCCAAATCTCAGTCTATATCAGTGAATAATCTAATAGTTTTGCTGAATTGTAACGATATACTTGTATACTGTGTTTATTTTATTGAGCGGAAATTCGCTAAAAATCGATTTCACACCGTAACGAAACAGTTACCCGTCTCGGGACCTACGTGCAGTTGCTCATATTAATTATTCTTAGTACCTATACATACATAATCGGCGACTGTAATAATATAATTATGACTAAACTCTTTTTTTCCTTATTTTCTTTTACGGTATAAGGCGCGTGTGTCGTTACATACACCTGGGAATATCGCTTGTGTAAATCTTATCCATCCAGAACACGTAAAGGATTTCGGCAGCGGAGACGGATATCCGATTTCGCGATTCCGAATCGACGACGCGGAAATTGAAACAAATCGTCCACACCTATCTACATTTATATTGTTCCAGGATACACCGCAGTAACTCGCGCTCTCGGTCGCACGTGAAAACATATAAATTAATGAGTTACCTAGGTATATATTCGTGTTTCGTTCGACGATATTATAATTTATTTTAAAACTCAAAACGATCAACGTGGTATTATATTTGATTTACAAATAAAGTAAAAGAAATATCCTGCGAGTATGGTGTTCAGAAAGACAGAGACCGAGTTTCATGTACAGGTTTTAATTTCCCCCCCCCCACTCCTTATCAAATATCTATTGATTAAAACAGCAGTGACGCCATGATTTTTTTACGGTAGGGCCAGTTAAATAATCCTACGATTGTTATGAGCATCAGCAAATTTATTAATAATTTCGTCAATGTCCAGTAATTTCGATTCAGACTTTTCAATAGAAATTATGCTTAGATTAAATAGATTTGTATGTAATAATCTATTTCTTGAGCAGTCTTTTACTCGCCTCGTACAAGAAAATGTACGTTTATATACAACAGATGATATACGTATTTGTTCTAGTAATGGAGCAGAAGCTTATATGTTTCTGAAAAAGCTATTGTATATTTTGAAATTATGAATTATAATTACTTATAAAGTATATGTTAGTTAATTTTCAAATTACTTTTTTCTTCATCACGTTGATTCTGATTTAAACATTTAGATATTCTGTATCGCATGTATAAGCTTTAGCAAAGGGTAAATATAATGGTAAAATAGTAAAATATAATAACATTAACCATAAACCCCATATATAATAATACATACACTATTCGACTATTGTACTACTTTAAATATTTACTCAGCAATAAGACTTGAAGTTATTGATTTGGATTATTCAGGTTCATTAGGTTGAACTTCATCGTCGGAATTATTTTAAATTATTTTTTCACTAATGTTTCTTTTAGACTTATTTTTTTACAACATTTAAATAATAAAAACTATCACTATACAAATTTTTGGTATTTAATCGTAAGTTCCTATAGTAGGAATAAATAAATAGTTCATATTCATGAAAAGAAAAATAATGATTTATATTGATAGTAAATAAAATAGTTTTATCATCATTAACAAACGCTGTCACTTCTGTCAGTCGAATATCTAATAATAGATTGGATGTCGTCACTGTTCTGTTTTTTTTTTTTTTTTTAAACGTGTTAACAACTAATTACGATCTAGGTACTATATTTTCACTATGATGCAACTTATTTTTATGTTATTTTACAAATTATGGTTTATAATGTTTATATTATATTTTACTCAAATATTAGAGCTCGTGATACCTACTACTTTCTCATTTTCTGAACAATTGTTACTATTTATATTTCAGGTAAGATCAACAGAAGAACCAGGAAATTTCAGGTAGGGTCGTAGCCCTACCTGGCCCATCTCTGGCACCGCCACTGAATTAAGAGGTGCCTTTGATGATCTCCCTTATAGTTTTCTTAATGACCCGAAAAAACGGTAAAATTTGCACGATAACGGATTCGGTTATTTTAGATTTTATTATTATTATTTTTTTGTAATTTAGTTAGAAATAATCTTAAAAATTCACGTACGTTACGTTTTAGAACAATATAGGCCGAATATTCCACCGTTCATATCATATGGATTGTCGCATCGAAATGTTTGCCCTTTATACAGTGTTCTAGAAGTATAACATCATATTATCACACGGATATTCATGGGCAAGTGCCTAGTGGGCAGAGTGAGTTTTATTATGACAAAGTCGATAGGTATGATGATCATAATATTATATTGTGATCTCGGTTTTTTGACATCCACCTATATCCCGCTCAAATATTTCCGCACTTCATATTTTACTATCGTGGTTCTCCAATTCTCATTGGCTAACATTCTAGCATTTTAGTATTGCCGATAAAAATGCAAAACACGACACTATCCGGGTGTGAAGGAGATGTACATACTGTACAGATACGTGACACATTGCCTTACCTATATACCTATATAGTTAGTCATGAGTTTTGCACTTGTGAGTGGGGGTTTTTTTTTTCGTATTTACACTACGAATATAGTTTATGCGATAGGTTTTCAGGCAACTCTCTACGTGCGTTTGTCTAAGTTAAATAACTGCAACGCGTAACAGATAAATATGTAGATAACATAAAGGTTCGATAGAAAAAAAAAAAGAAAAAAAAGAAGCTATCTATATAATGTAATAACACACACCCGTTGAGATAGAGAAAAAAAACAACGTTTGCGTGTCTTAATACGTTTAACCATCTCACTATGATATGAAATTATTTGCTTAAGATTATTATTATAGGTATTAAGCAGCCAAGTAGTTTTTTTCGCCCGCACAAAATACATATTATATTATTGTCGCCGAATCTCATCCTAGGTATCATACTCTCAATTCTCGAGACGCTCGTTAAAAAAACAATAATAATAATACCAAAAAACTGAAAAACTGCGTCTTCCACTCCTCCCGGTTTATAATATATTTGCTTGCTTATAGTCTACCGGACCCACGGTACGGGATTTTCGGGGAGGGTAGACGACTGTTTTGTCTCAGACACGAATACGCTGAAGGTATTAAGTGTGCAAGTACTCGGCCATCACATCGCGTGTCGTGCACACACAGTTACAATAATATATTCTAATGATCACACGTCGTTAATCGTAATTGTGTTTTGTTTGCATGAGTACATCCTGTTCTCAGGATCTCATATCAATTTCTCATTATATTCATAATTCTTTATTTAAAAAGCCGTTTGGCGTTAATTTATAATAAATAAATACTCGTGAAATTAATTTGAGTAAACCGGTTTGATCCCGGTACAAACCATTTTAAACCGATTTGGTTAGAAATTCGCTATTGAAACAGTTAGCTCCCACACTAAACATAATATTACTTGATCAATATTGTTATCGTTATGTCGTTTTGTCGTTATACAAGACACAACTACAAGTTACAAAATTCTGGTATACAACTCAGATTATTTAAAACTATTTAAAAAGTGATGATAGATTAACGAAATTTTTTTAATATAGATACAAGATCAGGTTTTGGCGACAAACCGGGATCAATAACCACCTTTTACACCAATTAAAAAAAAATAAGTAAATCAGTTTGTCATTTTTTTTTTTTTTTTTACAGCAGTTCACTGTAGTGAATTTCATAAATAAATCGTACAATTTATGTGTAAAATGTATATAACAAAAAGGTTATTCAAATGTACTTAATTTAAAATTAAAACGAAATTTTCAATGTGATAAGGTGTGGGGACTGATAATTCATCTTTTCCAAAAAAAACACAATTAAGTACTCAGTCAAAAATACAGTAATGAAACTTTTTTGGTGACACTAGTAATATTTATATTTTCTGTTATTGATGCGAAAAAAATGTTTTGCTTCAGAGCGTTTTAATATCTATCTACGCCGCTGACCCTCCCCTTACCCAAACTTAAAATTTGAATATCGTTGACAGAAATCTTAAATTTCAACACCAAAATTTATAACCATTAATACTCCATCTATTTATTAGATTTTAAAATAGATTGCTATTTGAAAATCAAAAGTGAGTAGTCGTTTTAGCCCTAAAAATAAAGGAGTGTACAAATAATGGTAATGTAATATTCTAGAGCTACTTTTTTCTTAAATTTTCAACATAATTTTTTTTTAAATTTAATACGTTCTGAGATAATAAGTATACGCACTTAAATAAATCACTTTGTATTTACACGATGAAGGGGGGAGGGAGAATAAAGTAACTGTTAAACTGAAACCGCTGTTTCAAACATCAAAATATAGTTTATGTAATCTATAGCATTATGTATAAACATAAAAATCCTGAACACTTTATTCTATATACATTTGTGAAAAAAATTGTTGTTACAAAAAATACCAAACGTCCAATATTACATTTGACCACGAAATTTCATTAAGAAAAACAAATTATAATTGCTAAAGAGTTATCGAAAAATTGTTTGTACCTATCTTTTTTCTTTTTTTGCAATCGTACTAACAATTATATCAAATATTTCAATAGGTAAAAGAATAAAAATTATTATAAAAAAATTCCAATCTCTTGAAATTAACACATATGGTGCAACATTCTGAAATATTGTTATGTAAAAAACGTCAAGTATTCTTACACGATATTATTATATATTATATAGGTATAGGTACGCAAAATACACGTCCTACGGATTCTGATGCAAACGACAAATCGTCCGCATTTTTGATCCTCGCACATTGAATACCAGTGGCGCAACTAGGGGGGGAGTTGGGGGTTGTAATACCCCCCGAAACATGTTTGTTAGTTTTTTACGAATTTTACGTAGTACGTAATTGTATGATTTTCATACCAATTTGAAACATAATATTCTAACATCGTGTATGAATGAAAGTTATAACAACTATCATCATAAAGATCATTTTTTACACTTAGGAGGCTAAAAACATATTTAAGAAATACTACAGGACAGCAGAAACTTAACGGAGTGGCCAATCTAAACATACATACAGACATTAAAATAAAATCAGATTCAGTGCTTAATGTTGAGGTACTCTACTCGTAGAATTAATCTTAGACTGTAAATTATTATTGTTATTATACAGAGTGGGCCATTTAAACCTTCGTAATGTTTTTTAGTAGTAATTTTATAAAAACATTACAAATTATTAATTTTTAATAATTTTTCGTTTATTTTGGAAATTTGTTCTGATTACTTTTTAAAAATAATATCGCCTTAAATGGTCGCCTTTAAAGCGAATGCAATTTCTCGTTTCTCGGAATTCCCCATCACTTTTCGAAGTGTTTAAGGTTGAATGGAGCCATAAATAAACAAAATTGTTGTTTCTACGGCAATGAAAATCTCAATTAATCCACGAACAACCACTTAACAATCAACGCGTGACATTTTGGGCAGGAACTTTTTCGAAAACAATTATTGTACTGATTTTTGTAAAAGGAGATCTAGCCGTCACGTTTTTATGGACTATTATATTTATACCAAACATGTTTCACATGTTCTATACTATAATTTAAGCAAATATAAATCGAATTAATAATATAATTCTTTACTCTACATTTAATAAAAAAAAAAAAAAAACAAACTTATGATTATGAACCCATGAAGGCATGGCGAATTTCTTTATGCTCGCTGACGGCAAATCGCTTAATCCGCCGCTGTCAGGTACTGACATTGCGTATCCGTTTCAAAATTCCAATTATTCAAATAATTCAGATGTTTCTCCCGTACACGCCAACACCGACGCGCGACGTCCAGCAAAATATTTTAATATTTCGCAAAACGATATATTATATTGTTATAAATCATATTTCAGATATCGAAAAGTTCAGGCGAGGAATGTCAAAATTATGTAAAGGATTTTTGCGTTTTTTCTCGCGACATTTTTCTGTCGCGGTACGTCTGATGTTTTGACCAGTCTGGAAATTTCCCGATACGTATGTCCGGACACGGTCCCCGATGCAGATCGATTCTCCGATTCGTATAATATTATTATGTTTCCCCTGGGTGTCGGTTTTAATTGTATGGATTTTTTTTTTTTTTTTACGACGACGACGGTTTTAATATGACAATTTTTACCTTTCGATTTTCAAAACTGATGATGTAAAAATGTATACTGTATACTCCGCGCCGACGGCGTTCGGTAACTTTAGGAGCTGTTAATGTCACCAGGTTCCACGGGTGAGATTCTTTTAACTCTGTCGACGACAACGGTTAATACGAAAGTATCCCCAACCTACCACAAATTTATTGAAACTTATTGAACGTCCCCTCCTCTACAAACCCGTATTTTTCGTTACACCTTTGCAGGGAAACATTTAACGGAAACGTTGTCATAATTTTAGCTATTAAATTCTAGTATTAATCGATATTATAAATTTGGTTTTACATCATAATCTATCGTGATTTTTTTTTCAAATTCCATTATTCATTTAACGTAAACAGCAGGTTTTATATAAACATTCGCGGGCCCCCGCGCGAACGCCGTTCAATGGGATCCATTATTGTGTTTGAAACGAAAATCAAAATAAATACAGTGCATACAGTTTGTACGGTGTTTCCGAACGCGCCCCTCTCGGGTCGTTCAAACGGTTTTTCGAGGGGACCTACTAGTCCGTTTAGCTTTTCGCCGCCCCTACACGTAGGGTAATTTTTTTTTTACACTTTCCTCCGGTAACGACGTGGTCCGCGCCCCTTGCCGCCCACTCGCGGCGAATCAAACGCCACTACAGCGTTTTCGAATCCGGCGGTTTACGCGGCGGTTTACGCGATTTACGCTATTGCAATGATCCGACGTTGTATTCAACCGGCGGCGGCCGAGAACAAATCGTCGGAAACGAATGCGCCACCGCCCAACAGGTGTCGGCAGCCTGAACTTGGCCCGCCGCCAAAACCGCAGTCGGATTGGAGTGCGTTTCGAGTCGGTTTGTTTTTTTTTTTTTTTTTTTTTTTTGGGGGGGGGGGGGGGGGGGGNTTTTATGGGTGGGGGGAGGGGGTGGCCGGGGGAGGTTTTTTCTCTCTGAATCCGCAGTCGTAACGACAATGTGAAACTATTGTAAACAACGCGTATTATTACCACTCTGGCGACGCGATATTATTTTCGCGGGCACGCCGCGCTCTTGGCCCGGGCCCGCTAATTATATTATTACGATTATTATGATTAGTATTATGTAAGCGGGCGCGTGTAGAATGTGCGCCGCCGGGCCCGGCGGAACGATGTCGGCGGCGGACGGCGAGTTATGATGACGGCGTCGAGCGTGCGCACACGGGCCACGCGACGACGACGGCGGCCGTCGGTGATCGCTGGGCCGTGGAGGAGGGGTGTGTGGTGGTGAGGGGGGGAGAGGTGGGGGAAAGCGGCGCGCTATAAGAGGGAAAAAATAAGAAATTAAACAAATAAAATAAAATAAAAAGAAGCGACACGCGTTCCGTATCGTTTTCCAATTGGCGTCCGTATACCACTCGCAGCGGCAACGAGCAGCAGCAGCAGCAGCAGCAGCAGCAGCACCGCGCCGTGGCCGCCCGTCCGTCAGCGAGGCGTCCGTCGGTTTCGCGCGCGGCCAGCCGACCGCAGTCGTACTACTAACTCGTCGCGTGGTCGCAAGCGCAACTCGCGAAACTCGCCGCAGCAGCAACAACCGCGCGCGACAGCAACAGCGGTAACCGCATCGCCGCCGCCGCCGCCGCCGCCGTGGTAGTCGCGTAGTCTCGATACAGTCGCAGCCGCCGTCGCAGTCCCGGTCCCCGTCCCGGTCGTCGCTCGCGCCGCACACACGCGTCCCGAGAGAACACTCGGAACGAATACTTTCGGTAATAATAAGAATTTTTTGCACGCGTTTTACCGTAAGGATTACATTGCTGGCGGCGATTTTATTTTTTTTTGGAAATCTAGATTTTTCAAAAAAATTATCATCTTTTTTTCGACGCGTAAAATATTATATTGAAAATATTGTTATCACGTCCGTTCGATACGCGCGGCGCATAATGTATTTTGATTTCTTTTGATTTTTTTTTTTTTTTTTTTTTT
>CABPRJ010002374.1:721717-880775 GCA_902439185.1 Cinara cedri
ACAATTTTTTTTTTTTTTTTTTTTTTTTTTTTTTTCGGTTTTTCAATAGATACTCATCGATTTGAGGTGAGGTATCGTAGTATACGATTTTATTTATTATTTTTTTTAATTTTTTTAAACATTACGTTACAAACAAATTTGATATCGACATATAAAAAGTTTAATTATTATCCCCTTAAGCAAAACTTGTGATGGAATAATTAAGTTATTACACGCAAATATTACCTCAAGTGGGCCCCAGTGGCGGTTTTTGAACTTTTTTTCCAGGGAGGGGGGTCCTTCGATATTAACTCTACGATATATTAAATAATAATAACAAATAATTACCCAATATTTATTAATTTATTTTCACCGACTTACATAATTATTTATTGTTTTTTTTTTTTTTTTGCTAATCTACAATCTAAGGTAACCATATTATACATCCTAACCTAACCAACCGGAATTAAACAGGACGTATTTAGTCTTGTTTTCCGTGACTGTCCTGTTTTAATCCGGTTTTTACAATTTTTCCATCAAAAAGTGATTTTAGCGATTAATTGATAAAAACTCTGTTTATCCTAAACCTGCTTTAGATATTTTTACCTAAGAAAACTTACCGTTTACAAAATGTGTAGGTATGTTACGACACATAACTTTGTAGTTTTGTTAATTATTATATAATGCCTCTTGTTTTGAAAATTAATATTTTTTTTTTTTTTATTCGTTCCAAAAAACGAGTTCTGCTTTTTTTTTAAATATGGTTCCCTAATCTACATGAATATAACTTTGTTTTAAACGACAACAAAGTTTAAATTTAATTTAAAAATTAAACTTTGTTGTATAAGTTTAATTTAAAAATTATACTACAGAATCCACTATTCGTAGTCTAAACTCGGAGTCTAAGGGAGGGTGGGGGGGGGGTAAAATCGCCACTGCGGGTACCATATTATCGAATACCTAGCCGGTGCCGCAACAATTACAAGGTGTGCGAGGAATGCAAAGGCAATCGTCAGCCCTGTGATTATTAGGGTTCTCGAAAACCAAAAGCCAACGTTTACAAACGTCTTTTTCGAATATTTATTTGGCGTGTTTAGCATTTCGCACAACGATAATATTTTTTGATTTTTCACGTATAGTTTGCTTTTAATGTCGTTTGTTGAATTACAGGCATCGGTGGCTTGACCGATAATTTTCAAACGGGTGGGGGGGAGGGGGAGGTGTAGTAAATAATAATCACGATTCGCGAATAAACCGTATAGAATCGCCGTGTCTTATACCAGCTAAGTAGGTAGGTAACTCGACAATGATTGAATTTAAAAGCCGATTTGCGTTCAACAAACCTGACACTTTTTACTTTTAACTTGGCTGAAATACATAATATTATAATTTGCGTGATAAAATTATACTAAACGACGCATACTTAGTCGTTGTATTTTTAATCGAACGGGTGAATTATAATGATATAATCCCTAAGGCGTCCCCCCAGGCGTCAGTAGCCGTTATAACTATTATGCCAACAATAAAATAATAATAATTATAATCAAATAATCATTATTATAATTATAATATGACTTATCAATAAATATAAACGATTTCACACATTATCATCCGTATATAGATAAGTTTTAATATCTAACATTTTTCAACGGGAGGCCACGGTATTATAACCTCCTACTCCTGTACAATATATATAGGTACATATTATAATACTAAGTAAGTTTACCTACTCACCCCGACAACGGGAATCTGAAATCCGGATATGCATAAAAGCCAATTTGCCGATTTAATAAATCTATTGTTTTTTCCGTTTCACAGCCGTATTTGGGAGGGGGCAATGGGGATAAATATCACGGACGCCACATTTCAAGGGGAACGTCATT
The DNA here is from genome assembly GCA_902439185.1 of Cinara cedri. Lineage (NCBI taxonomy): Eukaryota > Metazoa > Arthropoda > Insecta > Hemiptera > Aphididae > Cinara > Cinara cedri. The sequence continues at coordinate 723,580 of CABPRJ010002374.1, forward strand.
TTTTATGTTAAAAATATTTTTCATTTTTTTTTTCATTATTATTTAAGATAATTGTTTTGTACATTATCGAAATTAGTGTTCAGAATGGGCGCTGAAGCAGTGTCCTACTGTTTAAAGTAAAATATAAAATACCTACGTCTCTACGGCCTTGTTCACATAACTCGGCGGAAATAAGATCTATTTTACGTTTTGACATTTATTTATTAAATAATAAACGCTTATCGCAGTTGTACCAATTGTTTATTAATTGGCAAATGGAGGGGTGGGGCTGATGGGGGTATTAAACTCTACTCGCCCTGAGCATGCCACTAAATGTAGGTACTCATAAACTGTAATCCGTAGTAAATAGCTGATAGGTAGTAAATATACGGCACTTGGATAAAAAATGAATAGGAAATTAACTGGAGAGGGGCTCAAAATAAATCCTCGCACACCAATTCATAGTTGCAGCACTTGTAGACATTGTCCAGCTTCGATTTAAAACCTAATCTAAAAATGTTAAAATCGAACTTTAAAATTTTAAAACCTAGCCTATAACATAAGTAACCAAAATTTAACATAATTTATACATACCGCACTTTAAAGCATTAACAGATAAACGCCAATTCGGCCTACTGGGAAATTTTTAAAAAGGGATTCTACATGAAGAAAATGAAACATTTTAATGATCCTTTTTTTTCTCTTTTCGGTCTCATACATGTGCCATGGATAAATATATAGGTATGATCACAACTTTGTGATACGCATGTGCCATGACCGCCACTGGCAGTAATTCCCGCCTTATTTTAATCTAACTGGTAATAAATATCACTGCCAACTGAGTTTTCTCTTTATGAAAAGCTATGGAATAAACATTTTTGTTCATACCTATATATTTAACCCATAAACATATTAATATATGGACTGCGCTTTCCTCACCTCCCGTCTATGGTGTTCGTGAACAATATTGAATGAGAAGCATAGCGATAGTTAAGGGCATCGGGCACTTTTTCCGAAGATAAGAATCCGAAGATAACAAAATCTGAATCAAGTGCACCAACTTAGAAAACTCAATTCTCTGCAAATTATTATCTTTTTTCCCTATTACCTATCCGACGTGGTTTTACACAACGAATCGAGGGTTATTTTCTATTAAAACAGTCCGAAAGAACGAGTGACCTCGTTAGGTCTCTAGGTGCCGTATTTACGACCATATTAACATTAAATAGGATAAGTCAAAATACATAATGTATTTCATATTTATGCATTTAATGCAGAGATTCCCAAACTTTTTTTCCCGTAGACCCCGTGTCAATTTTTTCTGTTTTTCATAGACCTCTAATATTGAATGTTTACAAATTCATCAACGTGTTTTTGATAGTTTACACGGAGCTACATACTTGAATAATGTTTACTATGAAGTGAAACATTTTAAAATAAAAATCGTGTAAAGTTTTATTTTATTTCTTTAATAATGACAATATTTAATTAATTTTTTAATTATTAAAACGACAGAAAATGCAAATTAAACGTAATAACATAAAAAATACAAATTATATTTTTAATAAGAATGAATATTTGGCTTCAAATTAATCAGGTTTAACCTAAAAATCTCCTCTACCAGTGATTTTCAATCTGTTTCTTTTTTTTTATAAGAAGATAACTTAATAACCATCGTAAACCCTCATTTACACATCATGCACCCCCAATTTTCTTTTTCGTTAACACGGACCCTTTGCAGGTTCGAATCGACCCCAAGGGGTCGATATAGACCGCTTTGAGAACCTCTGATTTTATGATTTTAATTCCCGTTTGAAAATGTTCAATTTAGTTAAGGTTAGCATTATTTGTCATTACCTAAGTGTTTTAATTTTTTCTTCCATGGTTTTGGCAAAGTGACCCCATCCTGAAAGGCAACCATGGATGAAATATTTTTAAATGTTTAATTCTCCATGAAATTGATTGTTATTATTTACATTGTAATAGATTAAACTGTCGTGATAAACTGATAAATAATAACAATTTCATGGTGTAAATTAAAATATTCAATGATTGTTTCCACGACTGTCTCTATCTAGCACTATCTCCCACATTCAATATTGGTTTCGGGTTTCCTACTTTAAGCACAGTCCATTCATAAATATGTCTATGATTTAGCCATGAAATGGAATACATGGACATACCTGGATCCTTAATGAATAAACCAATAGTTCGATAGTTTCTATTCAGTCATGTCCATCACTACCAAGAGCCTATTCGAGCCCCAATACTTTCCGAGTCACTTTATTATTTTTCGTGCACGCGCTTAGACGATATTATGTCGAAATCACAAGTAATGGGATATACACGGAGCAAACTCGCAGGAATAAATTTCTGGGAGGTATAGGAAGAGTTTAGAAAACATATTTTATTTCACGTTATAATAAATGACCCGTGTACTGCTGCGAATTGATTTATTGATATTAAAGAATAAAGGACGAGCAAACTATTATCGTAGGTACCTCGGAATGGGTTCGACACACCGGCCTCTCATTTCTCCCACGCGATTTCCAACGGATATAATATGCCGTCTTCGCGGTGTTCGATAATACATACCAATTGCCAAGCGCGCGCCAAAAAGTTTAAGTCTGCATTTATAGATTTTGTTTGTGGTGTGTGTGTCTGTTTGTCTGACCGCGACAATTGTACCACAGTCCGCGATGCGGGAACGCCGGTACAAGGGTCGCGGCCACATTTCGCTGCCGTTTTTATCTCCCGCCGTGCCACCGCTACTGATAACTCGTGGTTTCCACATGGCACGATAAAATAAACGCAGTCAAACTACTGCAGTCGTCCAGTAGTTCGACAATTTTTTTTTTTTTTTTTTTTTTTTTTTTTTTTTTTAATTTTATTTTATTTTTAGTATTTTTTTTCTGCTTTCTTTTTGACCCCCACCCCGGGGGTACTTTCTACACACATCGCAACCATCCCGCGTAGCCGCATAGAATAACCCCTACCCAAATGTCCGTTTTCGAATTAAGTACCTTTTCATATTTAACTTATTATTTTATAGTATTTTCTACACATTCAAGAAATTTCATCTGTCGTTCTACACAATCACGTCATCGAGTAAGGAAGTAATACCACGTACTACTTAAGTACTCGTCTTATTTTCATATTCATCATTGTCATCATGAAACTGCCATCCAATGTCAAGTCGTTCGCTCAATTCAGTTCCTACAGCAATGTCGTCGTTAACCGTCTGTAATACAGAGGAGCGCAGAGATCTATTTTTTATAGAAAAAACCAAATTTTAATTTTGTACCGACGCTCTTTTTTTGTACGCTAATAATTAATATTCTTAAGGATACCGTTTACAAATCAGTCATCATGCCATCATCAGTCAACCCTATACCTTATGGTGTTCAATTCCTGCAAAAGATGTCCAACAAGTTTCCCAATCTTGGTGCAATTTACAATCGCATGAGCATGTAAGTATATTAAATTATAAATAAATAGGTACTTGTTGATTATAAGTCAACAAGTTACGGTGTTATTTTATATAATTAGGTAGGCACACTTGGTCGAGAAACTACTGTAATAGTGACATCATTTTTGGAAACTTTACACAGATAGAATAGCAAGTAGATAGTTTGCTATCCTATTTGCTGCAGAAGGTTAACGCTAGAACTTAGAAATTATGCAATTTTTTTTTTTTCTTCTAATAAACAGAATGTTCAATGACAAGTTTTTATTTATAACTGTTCACTTTGAGTTTTATCAAAGAGGTAATTTGAAACAAAACTGAATTCGCACGAAGGTATTTACTATCCAAATTCCTCTTAGGTAGTATAAATTGTTACATGTGTCAGATTATTAATATTATCAAAAATTCTTTAGAGATAAATGTAAAGACAACTAGAATAATATATATATTTTTTTTTGATTTTAAGTATTAATATCATTTAGTTGAATAAATGTTCGATTTTATCTTCTTTGTTATATACAAGGGAGGTGTATTTATTACAAAATATTTTTTATACAATCAAATAATTAAATTGAAAATATAATACATATTACTTTTTAATTATTTGTGTTAATATAGAGGTACCTACTTGACTACCTATATCATAATATTATGCTTTTACTGTGATCATCATAATATTGACTATCAAGTGTTTCTAATAACTGCAGTTGCAATCCAATTTGCTAGATAATTTATTTTACTAGAATAATTTTACATTCGATATTGCCGTAATATTAAGCCAGCTTATTTATTTTAATTATAATATAAGACCATAAATATAATAATAATTAAATATTACATTAATATAGGTACCTACTTATGAGACACACGATTTCATGATATAATAATAAATACAGTGAAACCTCTGAATAGCGGACACTCTCGGTCGCCGAAATTTTGTCCGCTATTTAGAGGAAAACATGTGTGTGTGAAAATTTTCCCGTCCCCTATTTAGAGGTGTTCGTTAAGGGAGGTTTCACTGTATTATTATTTTACAATACTTCCAACTTGTATTACTAAATTAATTTTAATAGGTAACTAATTCCTTATAATTGATATTATTCATCTTTTTTTTACATAATTAAACATTTAAATGTGAGTAAGATAAATTATTAATTTCCAATTAATGAAACTAATTCTTACATACCTATATTATGATTAACATTGTTCCAGTTAATTGAAAATCTAGATATTAAGTTAAAATGTTTTATTAATAAAATATTAAACATATTAATAAAGTAGTATTACCTAGTTTTCCTAATATTCTATAATAAAAATATTATAGAGGAAATCAAATATATAGGTAAAACAAATTATATTGTAAAATCAAACAAAATGTTGAAAAATAATTATTAAAAATAATTTTAATATCATTGAGCTTTTTAATTAATATTAAACTGTTGCAACTATAGATCCATTCTCTATCCATTGTTATAAATAATAATATGATTATATTTTGTTTATCAGTTTGCATTTAATTCAGTATACAAAGATATTGTGTTCAAACATCTTAAAGGATTATAATATTTAAATATTTGTTTAAACGTTTCACAATCGTCGTAATCAATTCTTCAATGACAAATATTATAAATTTACACTGGTTATGTACATATACCTATTACTATTTACCAGTTAATAATTAATAATATAATATAAACTAATAATTAATTCTTATAAAAAAATAATAATAATAAAATTACTTGAATAGGTACCAATATACATTTATTATTATTACATTACTTTGGTAAAATCTAGGAATTTAAATATTTTTTATTATTATTATTATTATATTATATCAATATTAATTTCCTATACCAGTGGTTTTCAATCTTTTTGAACTCGCAACCCACTTTTTTAGGTGTACATTATTCGTGACCCACATAAGGCATACATAAAGAAACACGTTTGTAGAAAAAAAAAAAAATCTAAAATTACTTAATACTTTGTATTAGTATTGTTATAACTGAATAAATACAAATAATAATAACTTTTTAAAGGATACATAAATATGACTAGAATAATAACACTTACATAACACTTACTGACTAACATTTATTAGTCTTTAAACACAGCGACAACATCAACAATGTTCGTAGATTATGAGACTCTTTAACAATAATAATATAATATATTTATTTTATTATTAGCCCCATTTACTCGTAAATTATTATATTTAATGTCATACTATGTTGAACCATATTGGTATTTGAAACATATACTGTGATTTGAAATCCATTATACTATTATATTTTTGAATATGAATTGTATAATATTGTTTATCCATAATACAATTATCCATATTATAAATATTTTCAAACTGTATTTTCATTTATTAATTTTCTAAGATTAATTATTAAACAATTATTTGTATACCTTATATAATTGTATAAACTTAATTTTTATTTTAAAAAGAAAACCTATCACGACCCAAATTTTAAGCTTACATGACCTTAAAATGGATCGCGGTCCACCTGTTGAAGACCACTGACCTATACTATATAACCTCTTACATTCTGTGTTGTCAATATTATTAAATTATAACATTTATTAATTATTATTATTATTATTTTTTTTTAATTTATCATAATTTATTAACTATATTTTTTAATTTATTTTAGATTCAAGTATAGCGTTCTCGTGTTAACATTCATTACATATGCTGCTTACCATGCATCTCGAAAACCCATCAGTGTTGTGAAAAATGTTCTATATCAAAACTGTAGTCTCATTCATCCTTCTGCTAATGATACAAATCCAGATTGGTGTAACTGGGAACCATTTAGTAAGTTATACACTATAGTTAGCTATTCATATTTTAATCTTAATTTATTTTTGTTTTTAATCAATTTAATTTGTTAATTATTATTTTGCAGCTGCTGTGAATCATACCACTCTTTTTGGGACGTTGGATTCAGCATTCCTATTTTCTTATGCAATAGCAATGTTTTTTAGGTAAATTATCTAACTTAAAAGACATAAAGTTAAATGATTAGTATAATTAATTTTATAAAAGATTATATATTTTTTTCTTTTAATGAATTTATGTGTCTATCTTAATTTAAACATTCATTTCTAATACCTTAAATGTAATATTGGGTACAATGGTTTTATAGTTCTATGCATTTAAATATATAAATATTTTATTTTTGGACTTTGTATAATATATTATAGTTTTTGGATAAATTAATATAATAATTTATTATCTATTAGTATATATAAACATATTGATTAGTTATAGTGATACATTATTTGTGTATTTAATTGGTTGTAAAATTGATTTATAATAATAGTTTTATTATTTTTTAGTGGTTTGATTGCTGAACATGTCAACATAAGATTATTCTTAACTACTGGAATGATTTTATCTGGTGTGGCATGTTCTATGTTCGGATTGGCATATTATTACGATATACATTCCATGTATTATTTTATTGCCATACAGGTACAAAGACTACAATTTCACCCACCTCTGTAAAATTTAGTTTTAACATTTAAATCATTTTAGGTGTTTGGAGGTATTTGTCAAACTACTGGATGGCCAGGTGTTGTGACTGCAATGGGAAATTGGTTCGGTAAAGGAAATAGAGGTATAATAAAAATAATAATGCTCTTTATGCACTAATTATGATACATTTTAGAACAAAATACCAATAATATTAAAATCTATTTAACATGTTTTGTATATTTAAATTAAAATAGTGTTGTAACTTTTATAGTTATTAAATGTAAAATATATTTTTTAGGATTTATATTTGGAATTTGGAACTCTCATACATCAATTGGCAATATCATTGGTACATTAATGGCCAGTTGGTATGTGGAATCTAATTGGGGATTATCATTTATTGTTCCTGGGTTGTTTATAATAATTTCGGGAATCTGTATATTCCTGTTCCTCGTGGTCCATCCATCTGACATAATGATTGACACAAGCGAAAAAACCCAGAATGGTGGTCACAAGGTAAAGTTTTTTGTTTTAGATTTGAGTGTGTTATTTATTTTTAAACTGTTTAGATCTGAAGTAAAATTTTTCTCAAGTAGAATATTATGAATAAATATTGACTAAAATATTTTTTATAACAAAACAAAATAATATATGGTATTGTTTTAAGTAATTTGGTGGTATAAGTCATATTAGACTAAGACTTACTATTTTGTTGCTACTTAAATTTAAAAAAAAAAAAATTTAAATTCCCTATTCTAGGAAATGTTTACAAATATATTGTGTGCTTTTAGACATTTCTAAACAAAGTATGAATATGGGTAACTTGTAAAAACATTAATCTTATTACCTACTAATAATTTTGGTTGCATTGTCATAATAATTTCTTCCCATGTCTAAAATAAAATTTAAAATTTAATAAAACAAAAAACCCACTTTTATTGATATAGAATTTAATTCAAATTTTATCTATACTGAAGATTATAATTATTACTCCAAATAAATAATAATATTAGTAATAATAATTAAAAATATTTTTTTTATCCGAATTAAGATAGATAAAAAAAAAAAAAAAAACATTTTGTTTATGACTTCTAAATATATTTTGTCAATTAGTAGTTAATTAAAGAAATTATTACTGACAATATCATCAATAAATATTAATTTAAAAATGTAATCTTGTAGTTAAGTATTGTTTTTATTTTGTGAACACACATAACACCTTGGATTTGATTTTACCCACGATTATAGCACTTGGTATAATTAATATCCTAAAACTACTTACTTCATTATGGATTCAAATGGATTAATCTAATTAAAAGAAAAAAAAATATGCCATATCCTTCAGTAATATTATATTATGCATATAATATAAAATAAACATTTTATATAACATTTTTTTATTGTGTGTATCTTAAAAAAAAACTTTCATTTCTTAATGCTTTATTTGGGCTTTGTTTTTGTCCTATTACAACATGCGGTTTTAGACCGTAGAAAGAAATGGAGTACGAAGACAGTCCCCTAATCGTGATTGCACCGTACCTGAAGAAAACGAAATTTTGAAGGACAGTTCAGAAGAGGTACGTAAGGTCTTGCTTTGTGAATTTGGGTTTGTGCTATTGTGGAAATTAATGGGTTAAATTTATGTATTTAATATTATATATCAGTTAAGTGCATGATGTATTAATTATGTATACATCTTATAAACAGGGTATTTATATTATATAATAATTATATAAAAACTTTATTATAAATAGTGTATAACATTGGGTATAAAAAGAACTCACATTGGATTATCATTACTTATATATTATGTAATTCATACATTATTATTTTTAATTAAAAAATATAATAGAATAACATATTTATATAAAATACAAATTTATATTATTATTATCATTTAAGAACATATATTAGGTTATTAATAATATAATATTATAGATTAATATTCTAACAGGTAGATTATTTATTAAGAATTAGAATATATTGAGAATAATTTCTAGGGATTTCATGTTATGGTCAGATAATGTTTTGTTAAATTTTATTTCTGGATAAATACAAATTAAAAAAAATAATAATAATAATCAGATTATTAATTAATTTATTTGTATTGAATATATTTTTAAAATCATAAAATTTTAATTTCCTAAATATTAAATAAATGTGTATAGTTTTAAAATTGGTTGTATTTTAACAGTTTTCACAACTACATAAACTGGATGAAATTTCATTGTTTGCATTTTTGAAAACTACCAGCAAATTCCAAAGTAGACATTATTTATGATTTCATCAGTTTCTAATTTCCAATTCATATAAGTTATTTCAAAAAATTGTTCTTTTTTATTTATTACAATTTTCATAATGATAATCAGTTTTATCTTAATCAATCAAACATTTTATCTTCACAATTTAACAAAATATATGAAGAAAAAAATTATTATATATTTTATTTTATTTAGTTTGTTTCATTGTAACACTGTTATTTATTACTGCAGTAATGTTCTTCTCTTTTTCCTTCATTTCAACTATTTAGGATATCACAGTAATATTAGGTACTGAAATTATTTCATTTTTATTTTATTAATTCATTATCAGTGAGATTTATAACATTATATTTTAATTTGGATGAGTTATTTTTATACAATTCTCTATGTAAATCTAAAACTTATCATTCATATGAAACACCAAAAGGGATAAACTAAATTTAAAATCTTGTTTATAATAGCAAACTGTTATTTATTATATGCATCTCAAACTGTTTTAAATATAAATTCATGTACTGCAATGTTAGTTGGTTGAAAATATTAATTTGCATATTTATATCAACCATATTTATTATTTACCTATCTGTATTTATAATAAATGTAACTTAGCTGCCATTTTTTGAAAAAAATGTAAAAATAAAATTGTATACTGTTAAATGTGGAAGTAATTCTTTGAGGAAATTCAAAAACTATTATTAGTATTGTAATTAATAGCAACTAGTTAAATACAATGGACACACTTGGAACCAGCACAAAGTGAGTCTTATAACCAATTAAATAGGCAAAGTAGGGAAAGGATAGAATGTATTTAGATATGTCTGGATTTATTTGTGAGTTTTATAGATGTCCATTGTAAATGGTTTTTTTTTTTTTAAATCATATAGTATGCATTTATGATTTCTTTTTTTATTTAACCAAATAATATTATTACACAACTAATTAATTGTATTAATAATTTGTTTCATATTTATTATAGCTAAGACCTTTTATATTCAACTAAAACTATCTAATAATATTTTTACTATTTATTAATATTGTTTTAAATTTTTTTTTTGTGTCATCATTTCCTACTAGGTTAGGTAAAGTATTCTAATTAATAAATGTTTATGCTATATGCTTTAAATAAGCTTTTGGTTTAACTCACCGCTTACTATAATGAATCTGAATGACCTTATTAATTTAAAAAATGTATATGCATACAATATTAGAAGTGTATCCAAGTATAATATATTATCCTGTAAAGGTTCCAAGTTTGAAGTAAATTAATATATACTAATTAATACTAAAAAATTGTGTAAATAATTTTTATTTTATATCTAATTATGTATTGAAAATATAAAATTATTACCATTAACTCATAATAACATTGCACTCATTACACTTTCAATTTTTTTTCTCATAAAAATTATCTGTTAAGGCCCAGGTGGTGATTCTCATTCAAATATTTTACAAATTATTAATATTTCCATATATATAAATAAAAATTGTGTATCATTAACAATAATAATGTTTATAATACAATGAAGTATAAAAGTAATTTTTTTTCGGAAAAAAAATATTTTACCTTATATAACACATGGTTGTACACATAGTAAATTGGGTGAAAAAAAAATCCCAACTGTTACAACTTAAAAATATTATGAAAAATACTGATAACTTGTAAAAACTATAATAATATGCTTGATGGTTTACTGTTTACAGGAACTTGATTAAAGGGGCGTGTTGCACACTAACACAATATTTGTTTGAATTTAATAATATGGAGTCGGCTTTTTTCACTTGAATAAAATAGAAATTATTCAAATGTAAATAAAAAATAATTCTGAGGATAATAAATTAAAGTATTGCTAATTGAATAATATTACTTTAGCAAGTTGTTTTATAGTAATGTATTATAATATTTCACCAGTTATATATTTTCATACTTTTGTAGTTGTATGACTGATAATATATTATGATAATTGTAATTCTTAGAATCAGTAAAATAACATTATATTCTCACATTAACATCAACTATGAAAAAGTATTAATTGTGTTTGTAGCTTGTCCTTCTTTTTACTCTACATATGCTAAAACAGCATGTATCTGAGTAACAAAAATAATATTTGAATACCTATTAATAATAATGATAATATTAATAATAATAATACATATTATTTACAACATTCTGATGCTTTTGTTATGCTTGTTTTCATTAGAAAAAACCCAGCACTTCCCCACAAGAGGTCTCTATACCTCTTGACGATAAATCATCTAAGGAGTTGTCATTGTTACCTTCTGTCAAGGTAAAGTTTTTCCATTGCTTTTTTATAATTTTAAATTAAATTTAAATTCAATAATTTAATTATTACATTTTTTTTTTCCAAAATTTGTATTGTTTTTTTTTAACATAGTTGTTGTTCTAAATAATTATTGTTGTTTAGTACCTACTACCTATTATATATAGTACGTTTTCACAAATTTCTTATCAGTTACAATACTTATATTTGGACCATATTTTGTAAATCAAATTGAATGAATAAATTAATTAGAAAAAAAATTGCTTTTAATTAAAGAGTTGTAAATATTATTAATCCTTTAATGTAGTCATGCAGTATGTATTTTTGGGAAAACGTTCTTAATATTATAATATTGAATATTGCTCGTTACTGTTTTTGTCTTATTAATAATATTATATTATAATTTGTTTTATTATGTAATATTTGAATGTATCAAGTATTGTTTGCTCAAATCATCATACTAATAATATAAGAAACACTCAAATTGGTATTATTAATTTGAGTGAACACAGCTTTATACTATTACTAAAATGTTTTTTTTTAATTTTGTTTTTTTAAATCTATAATATTATGTTATTTGTATTCTGCCCAGTGATGTCAAAAAGAAAAAAACAATAACAACAACAACAAATGTAAATAATAACTGTGCCTGTAGCACATTTTTAGGCTTCTATTGCTTTCAGAATATTATATAATAGATGCCTGTTGTAAATAATTGAAAGTTCTACATGCTAAAAAAAAATTATTTGTACAAAGAAATTTCTATCCTTAAACTTGTTTGCACACAAAAATGCACTGTATAATAATTATTATGTTGTGGAGGGATTTACTATATTTATTATAAATAACTAAAATTACACGTATCTTGTTGTATATATATATTATACAATCTTACAATAACAATTTAACACAAACAAAATTAACAAAAAAAAGACAGAAAATGTTATTACATGTTATGCATATAATGTTTTTGTATAAACTGACATTGTGATGGTTTTTCTTTTCCTTTCTCTATGAGATACTTTTTTTTATTTTTGTTTTCTTATCACACAGCAGTAGCCGCCAATATTTGCTTAGTCAATGTAAAACCACATATTTGGCTATCTTATCGTAAACAATTAATTTTTTTGCATTACTTTTATGTAATGAATACAATTTTACCTTGTTTGTGTAAGAACTAAAAAAAAACATTGGTTTTGATTTTTTTCCTATTGCAAACATTTTCAAGATACTCTTAAACCTAAATGATAATCATTATCAATATCCCAATTTTATTATTCATAATATTTTTGTTGTATTTTGCTTTTTTGTTTAAACGTTATTAGATAATGTTCTCTGCCCAGGCTTTATTAATTATGATGAAGATTGAGACCAGTCATGAAAATGTGAAATATTAGAAACATTCCAAGTCCTTTGGATATTAAATTTATTTCATAATAATAAACAAAATTGATTTATATAGATCATTTTATTATATTATATCATATATTCTCAGTATATTATGTTAAGTAATCAATTATTGGTTGGATTATATATATATAAGTTTATTTGTATTATTCTTTATATTATATTTGATTTACATAATAATAATTATTTAGTTTTAATTTTTAATACATAGGTGATGGTGTTATTTGTTTTTTTATTCTAGTGAATAATTTTAAAAGTATTACATTTTGTATTTGTAACTTTTTAGGATGAAGTGAAAGAGAGAACTGAAGGAAGTCCCATACTATCATCTTTAGATGATTCTTCACACAAGGCAGTCGGATTTCTTGGTGCAATCAAAATTCCTGTATGTATACGTATATTTAAAAATTCTGTTATTGTTTTTATTTAAGTATTACTATTATTATTATTATCATTTACATTTTAGGGCGTAGTGGAGTTCTCTATGTGTTTGTTCTTTGCCAAACTAGTCAGTTATACTTTCCTATACTGGTTACCAAACTATATTAAGGCTTCTAGTAAGTATTAATGTTTTATTGACCTGTGATAGTAATGTTATACTTATACAATTTCACAAAATTTATTTTTTCTAAATATTTCATTCATGTGAAAAATGAAAAATTAATGCATAATATATTAAAAAAAAAAAAAAAAAAATTTGTATATTATCTAGTTATACACTTGGTCCCCTAGAGAATAGTAATCACCATTAACAAGATAATTCGTGAACATGAAAATAAAAGCAACAAAAATGTATAATATTTAATATTATATATTACAGCCTGTCCCACAAAGATATTCCCCTTGAATATCTCCCAAGATAATAAAAATATTTAAATTATGTTTTTTTTATTAAAAAAATAACTTTATTTTATTATTTTCAGAAAATTTTAAGATAGCTATTATGTACAGTTTATTTTTTTCAAAATTTTAATGTATCACCCATTTATATCTAAATAGTTTCTAAGTAACTAAGTAACGACCAGTTTAAGTTCTACTAATCCATGTGAAAATCGATGTTATCTAGAGACTAACCTAACCATGTTAAACAAAAACTTCAGATGAGTAGAATTTAAACCTGCTGTTACTTAAAAACTATTAATTGGATATAAATGTGTAATACATTCAAAATTTGAGAAAAATAAACTCTACAGAACAGCTACCTTAAAATTTTCCAAAAATTAATTTGTATATATATTTATAGTCCTCATCCCTATGAGTACTGTAAAAAAAAAACATAATTTGATTATCTTTATTATTTCTGCAATATCTTCATGGGACAGTCTGTATTTTGACATATTTTGAGAAAAGTGAAGTATTCAAGTTAAATTTAAATTAAAAAATATTATAACAATTTAATATTATTGTTGTTCATATATTTATATATTTATTATAATATTATTTATAGCTTCCTACAGTGCATCGCAAAGTGCAGATTTATCTACCTTGTTTGATGTGGGTGGAATTTTTGGTGGGATTGCTGCTGGGATATTCAGTGATATGTATGGAAAAAGCGCGTGTACTTGTGCAGTGATGTTGTTTTTGGCCATTCCATCTGTATGTTGCACAATAATATCAGTATTTTTTTTCCTATTAATAATATTGTTTTAATTTTATTATATGTTAATTTTGTTGTGTTTCAGTTGTATGCCTACAATTTGTTGGCGTCAATTAATTTATATTTCAGCATTGGGTTGTTGTTGACTGTAGGTGGTTTAGTCAATGGTCCATACGCTCTGATCACCACTGCTGTGTCAGCAGAACTGGGTACACATGACTGTTTGAAAGGAAACGCTAAAGCACTGGCCACTGTAACATCCATTATCGATGGCACAGGATCCATAGGTAATCAATAAAATGCCATACCATTTGCTTGAATCAGCTTGATATGAACAGATTTTTAAATCATTTTATTTTTAATTAGGAGCGGCTGTTGGACCATTATTAGCAGCTTACACATCTGACATGTTTGGATGGACAAGCGTTTTTTACATGTTAATGGCTTCAAATGTACTCGCTATTGTGGTAAGCAAATTGTTGTGTTTTATTTGTCTACCCCTGGTTTTAGATTCTGAGTAAAATGAAAATATATTCCTTTTACTAATGTGTACTTTAGTTTTAATCACTGAGACATTTTGTTTAGAAGACTTGCTCCAATTTTACCAACAGCAAGTGGTTTTATACAATTTTGACATATTTAACTAAACATCGATAAGAATTTTTTGCTTCCCAATTATTTATCTTTGTATACAGTTACCCAATATATACTACTTTCTCAACTTTTTTAAATTTTTATCCACAATAACATTAAAAATTGGTTTTTATTATTTATAATAATATTTTAAAACAATAATACCTACTATTATTTTACTTAATAAAAAACAAAATCTAGCTTAACTAATATTTTATATTAAAATAAAACTAGCGAAGTATACAATATATTAATAATTTTATGAAATAAATAGTGGGTGGGTATACAATTACTTTTGAACAAATATTAATGTCCTAAAAAACATTTATAGTAACATTTTATTTGTAAAAAAAATAATGTACACCCTAGATGATAATTTTATTAATAATATTTTAAATAGTAAAAATTATTAAAACAATGATAATAAAGAAAAATTAATATTAGTTCAGCATCATCTATGGAGAAAAAGAGTTCAATTTAAATGTATGACATTTCTAAAGTTTAAAAATATTAATTTTCTATGTAAAATTAATATTCTCATATAGTCTGATAATTTATTTTTAAATTGGGTTATATACAAAGTCATCTATAGGTAATATCATTATATTGCTTACTATTAATTATAATATAGACCACTATGCTAATAAAATTAAATACAAAAACAATATGAGGAGGATATAGTATAACAGTATTATGGAGTACAAAGTATAGTCATATCTGGTATTTAATATTAATGCACCAAAAGTAATAACATTCAAACACTTTTTTTAAAAACACATGCAATGCAATTAGGAATGTAGTAATAATAAAAATAATTAAATTAATCAATACAAAATCATTATAATTTTACTTCTTAAACATTAATAATAACTATCACATAGGTAGGTATAGGTTAGTATAAGTTTCAATTACAAATTTTTTCAGATCGGATAGGGAATATAACATAAAGAAAACATTAAAATACTCTTAAAATAGTTAACTTAGCATTATGATTAAGTAGAATATAGTTATATAATATATTAGAACACTCATTTTAAAATTATATTATACAGTTTTGACTAACCATTTAAATGTTATATTTATTAATTTTCAGTTGCTTACACGATTAGTGAAACGGGAGCTGCAAAATGTTGGCTAGATTGGAGAGAGGAAGAAAAAAAACTATAACTCTAATAAGACTTATGTTAAAAATGGAAATTATTAGTTAGTGAATTTCCATCACTGTTATACAGTTAATAGGTTAAAAATATAATAGGAGTTACTCTAGGAGTAACTTTTTGTAGAATTAAAGCACATCTTAGCCACTTAAGTATTAAATATTAAGTTCTTCGTTCCATTTTTATCAACTAGAAATGTTAAAATAGTTTCCAAATAGTTATTGCTATTATTATTATTATTATTTATTGTTTATTTTTACACACTTGTGTATTATTTATGTTTATTTGAAATTATTATTTACGTTTCTCCCAAAAATTAACTATTTGATTATTGTATCCATTGACAAGACATCGTGCCTGGTATGCACCTATACAACTGTATTTTTTTTTCTTTTATACTATACAATACTATGTAATTATTGTGATCTTGTAACATTATGTATACTGCTGCTCACAGGTATGATATTATGATACCTATAGAATTATAATTTTAAACTCTTGTTTAATGTGTCATATCTTGTTGGATTATTTTATAATTATTCTACATATAATATAAATTTGAATGTGATTATGGTTAAAAGGAATAACAATAACTAAGGACTATTTTTTATCCTAACCATTGGAATTTATTTTAGATTTTAAACTAAATATTCATTTTTATTTTTGAAAAAACCGTTATTATTTGTTCTATTTTTTTTTTTTCTGGAAAATTCATTATTGTTATTTATAATTGTGTCCATAGTAAATATAATTTTATGTAAACACACTCTTACACACATAATTTATACATTGTAATATTATTTACCTGTAATATGTAGTTATTTATTTATTTATTTTTTTTTTTGTCATACTGATATAATGATCATTTATGGATTAATTTTTATGTAACTTAAGTTATATTATTATTATTGTATGTATGTATTAGTGTCATATATTGTATAAGTATCTTCCTAACTTATTGTGGGAGAAAAGCAAAAACCTATCAAATATTGTTTCATTTACCTTTCTCAACTGTTTCTAATTTCTAATATCTATATAATATTTATTTATTACCTTTTATAATAATAATAATAATAATATGTATTTTACATAAGTGTAATAATTAGTGGAAAACCATAATATGTGGTCAAAAGTATTAGGTTGACAATGGAAATAATAAAAATTAAAAAATTGGCATCCATCACTTTGATTTTAGAATATGTATTATTATCCCAACGAGAGCGCACTGAGCCATCCTGTGCATCCAGTAGAATCTAAAAAACAAATAGATAATTTAGTGATGACAGAGGGCTTTTGAAAAGTATTTTTTTTTAAAAAAAAACCTCTGGAGTTTGCATAAAGCCTGTGGTATTGTGGAAGGCGGGTCTTTGAGCACAAAGTTCCGGATACCAAATACGTAGTCCTTGACATATGTGTCCCATACCACCTGCGTGATATCAACTGGGAACTCAGCTCTGTCAGCAGCGTTGGTGTCCCTGTCCAGTTCCTGAATGTTTTTGCTGATAAAGTCCCACTGATGCAATGCAAAGAACTCTCCAGTTCGCGCTGCCATCTTAAAACGCCGGTAGATTTTCAACATCCTATCCAAAAAAGATTTGCATTATGTACATTTTACACATAATAGACTAAATCGATCTGTCTGTTTTGGCATTTAGGATAAAATTAGAATTTAAACAACTAATAAATTCAATTCTTGAAAATGTGTTATTTGTGATTAAACTCCAATATCCAATATAAACACGACATGTGTTTTTGTATTTTAAAAGTGACAATTTTGCTATGTTGTGTACCTAAGTCAATAGATATGAGTATTACATGTTTCTTAATCACAAAACTATAGATCTACCCGCGTTTTACCATGCCATGATTTATGTGATGCACGAGCACAAGGCCCCCTAAATTCTCAGTTGAATCTCCCTTCCCATTAAATAAAAAAAAATAAATAAATATTTGTATAAGAACCTACAAATGATTATTGAATAAGTAATTATCATGAAATAAGAATGTGAAAATATTTTTTTATTTAATTATATTACCTATGCACCTATATCATTTTCTGCAGTTAAATGTAAACAAATTTGAATGCGTACTTCTTTAACACAAGAGTAACTGAATTCTTTATTATTTTTGACAATTAATCATTTTAATACAAATCAATTTATCTTTTTGAAGACACTATTGCTGAATATGTAAAAATCAAGATAAAAAATGTATATCGATTACTAATTAACTATTTATTAACTTTTTAAAATTGTAATTTACAGATTAAACTTGCATTATTGGTATATTCTACTACTTAAAATAGGTATTGAATTTCAAATATTTTTTGTTTATATCTATCAAGCTTTTCTTTTTTATTTAAAAAGGGTCCCAAATTAGAGCACAAGGCCTCTATTTCTTTAAATCTGCCCCTGCGTCCCACATATTTATAATTCGTGTTCTGTAATAATTACGAATATAATGAAACTGTGAGTCATTGTGCATCTAGTTTCGTAAATTGAAAATATACATTGTACCTAGTGTTTGAGCCTTTTCAGAGAAATTTCAGATCTCTACGATTATTTTTAACCAAATTGCAATAAAAAAAATCAAATCGTAAATAATGAAACTGTCAGTTTCGTAAACTTTACTGTTTTTTCACAGTGATTAATTAAACGACCAGTCGAATCAAAAAACGATATCCGAACACATCAAACAGATTAAATTGTCTTTAAGAAGAGACGTTACAATTGAAAAATCATCAAATCGAAGTATCTAATATTTCTAGATGAAAAGTCGTTCGCCCACACACACACACACACACACACACATACAAAAAACAAATTCTTCGATGTGCTCAGAACTGAAAAGAGCGAGACACAATGAAATTTGTCCAAGACATTCCAGAATATTATACAGGTACTAAAGTAGCCAGTAGGTTTAAATATATATAATTATTAATTATTATTTGTATTGTTCTTTGACCCTATTCGAATTTAACTGTGAGTGATTGGTAGAGGCCTATATAATAATAGACGCCGTTCATATTTCTAATACTAATTTCAATGCTTATCCAATTTCGTTACACCTAAGTAAAATATTAATAGCTGGTATACACCTCTTAAACCTATCAACGAAATATTAATATTAATCCCGCGGTATTTAAAAATTTGTAAAAGAAAACGGTTTAATATTTACGGCGAAAGATCGTTTATATAGCAGTGTATTAAAAAAAGAAAAAAAAAGAAGATATAATTCATTGCCTTTTTAACGTAGATACCTAATATATTATGATTAAGTGTTTACTTAACGTGTCGGCCATTTACCACACTAAGCTGCAGCAGCCTCAAACGGTGTTTTTTTTTTTTTTTCTACGCGTGTAAATTATTCTAATTTAAATTATAAATCGCCAGTAATCACGCAACATTATAATTTATAAGGTCCCTAACTAACCGCTAATCGGCATTCGGCTATACGTTTTGAAGACATTCATAAAATATAGTAGAAGTACGCGATAATTTCAAACGTACCTAAGCATTTCATCATATCATTATTCTAAATAAAATAAAATTACAAATTTGATTTTAACGGTTTTAAAAAAGTACCAATGTGCAGCTTACACTATAACTACAATATAGCACAATTTCGAGATAACAACTTTAAGTCAAACCCTACTCGCACTTGTTATATATTGTTGAAATTTAATAGGAAGACTTTTAAAAGTACATAAAGTTAAAATTTGTAGTGCTGAGACTACTAAGTTTAGGTACATTTTCAGTGCTAGGTACATAAAATGAAATAAAAACTAATAAAACGAAATGTAACCCGTAAAACCATAATCAATATTGTTAGCAAACTGTTGAAATTTGATGGGAATAAGTTTCTAATATATTCAAATTTAAATACCTACGTAAGTATAATGCCAAATACACTATTATATTATATAGGATGTCTCACGAAGATTCGACAAATGCAATAACTTTAGTTCTATTTAATGTCTAAATTTTGTATATTTTATAACAATTACTAAAGACTTGCGTTGTGATTCGCCTACTTTCTATTTTTTTTGATTCTGAGTGGAGCGAGCAATATATTGGTTTTACAATGATGTTTATTTATTTACTTTTTCTGAGGATAACTTTTCTACCAGACATTTTGCTCCAATTTACAATAATAGCATTTTTTCTGAAAAGAAATCTGACTAGGAAGGTACTTTAAGGAGGTCATTTTTTAATTTTCCCAGGAGTTTTCCCGTCGAAAAACCGGTCAGTGAGCTATTTATGCTATCTAAAATCAATGCTATAACTTGTACATTTTTGACGAGTAACTATTGTAACTACTAGTAAACAGAAAATAGAAGCAAATTAAAAAAGTAACTTTAACTTGTAATTTTGTAACTTGTACATTTTTGATTAGTAACTAGTAACTTAACTTATTTTTTTTTTTATTTATAAGAACTTGTAAATTAACTAAGTTACTTAATTAAGGAAAGTGATTGTAACTTACTCAGTTACTAAAGTTAAGTAACTTGCTCAGCTTTGTTGTCAACACCCTTTTCCGGATGGAAAAAATTTGGCCGATTATACTGACTACTGAGTATCATATTGATATTGAGGTTATTTCAGTGACAATGTTTCAATGGGAGGGGATGTACAGTAAATAATAGTCATTAATCACGAAAATTCGTAACAACTTCTTCTTAAGCATAGGAGATTGTAATTTAAAAGCCGGTCCCGTCAAAAAAACCATTGACGGTTTAATGACGGGTCAATGTTTACTCAATAAATCAAACTTTTCCATGTACAGCGCTTGGTCAAAATATTAACATTTTTAGATCAAACTGTGCTAAGCAAATATTTAGAATTTTTATATTTTTAAGCCATCCGGGGGGGGGGGGCAGGGAGATATAACCTCTAAACTCCGTTATACAGTGTACGACACCGGGGTATTATTTTATAAACGATTCTATTAGGCAAGCGCAATAGTATTTACATGGGTTTGGAACCAGTGAGCCGGAGAACGATGTCCAGGATAAAGGCGGGCACGAAATGGAAGAGGATCTCGCACAGTCTGTGCACCATGCGGTTGGTTCGGAACGAGAAGCCCGGGTACCATTGCAAGTACTTGGAAGGAGCGGTCAGCGAATGGTATTGGCACAGGTTGCCGAGTTCTTCCCAGCGCAACGGATTCCTCGCGCCGGACGTGCAGTTGTACACCCTGACGGCGTTTTGTCTGAAAAAGAAATAAATCAAACGGATATCGTCAGGTTTATTCGGTGTCGACATGTCGTAATATACAACGATTTCGTTGCCCTAAAAAACATTGAACATTAACTTGTAAAAGTGACCAAAAGTGCAGGTTTTTTTTTTAAATATTTTAAATCATATGCGATCCCAAAAATTCTAATAGCTTTCCCAAAACTATTCCAAGTTTTTTTTTTCTACTTATTTAATTTCTTAATAGTTTATGCTGCACGGTAAAACATTTGTTTGTAACAAAATATAAATTATAACCAATGAATTTATCATTGATGAAAATTGAAAAAGAACAGTCACGGTTTTTACGGCAATCAAACAATATGAAAGTGGTGGAATTATTTTACTGTGCATTCGTTTTCATATTTTTAAGATTTTTTCTTAATTCATGATTGAACAAATCGTATTTATCGTAGATGTTATTTATCAATTACAATATCATTGTTATATTGTACATTGTAATTTGTAGCTCGTAATTAGAGCAGAGGACGTGTAGCTCTTAAAAAAAAAAAAACATTAAATATGTAAGCACTTATGTACGTAAAAACCCTATAATATGCATTAAAAAATATGCTTTATTATTAAATTTGATTACAAAAAACAATAATTTTGTATCGATTTAATTAGTTGATTAATTACATTGATAGGTACATTATAATTTATATTGATAAAATTATAACCGGAAAAGGTTACTCGCAGTATTACTCGCACAATAATTGCTCGATTAAGTAGCCAGGACTTCAACCCCCCCTCCCCTCACAAATCTCACAACTCTATTGGCACTTATGATGTGATAAATACGGCATATTATAAATACACACAATGCGCTGCATAATATCTTACCACTGTCAGAACAGAATCAATCAAGCGTTTCGTTACTCGAAAAATGGCGGTTTCGAGTCATACCGTTTTTCCTATAGTGCAATGCAACGGAGTTTTTTTTACGGAGCACAAACGTATTTACTTGTGTCTACAAAATTACAAAAACAGTTCAGACGAGAAAACACGATAAGGCATCCGGGAAGAAAATATAATAGAGCTTGCCGTATATGCAATAGCCAAAATAATAATAATACTAATAATGTACGGTATCTGAAAACAATACGCGTTATTTTCGACTGCTTACTATCGCATTACAATTAATTTATACACGTAGATAGGGCTTCGGTCCTACAGCGGTATCAATTCAAACAAAGAGGTAATTAATTTCGAGATAATTAATTTTTATTTTAAACGGCGTAGTTTAAATGCACAATTTGATTTGCAAACGAACAAAAATCCGAAATCGAACGACGGTAAAATATAGGCGTATCCGGATAAAACACTTTTCGTTTTATGAGTATTAGTAAGGTATCATTTGACAATGCGTGAAGTATTGAAAATCGGTTTTACGAATCGTAACATCAATGAAGTTTCGATGACGCAATACGATAGCTAGTTTTTTTTCCATTAAAAAAAAAAAAAATAATAATAATAATAATAAAACCGATATTCAAACACTTTTTGAGAGTGTTTGAAACGCGTTTTTAATTGACGAAGTTATTAATATCGTTCGGAACAGGTACATTATAAGTGCGTGTGGCCAACGAGGATTTGTCAAAGAGAGGGGGAGGGGTCCAAACATAGGTGATAAAAGATGTCGTTGCATAACAAAATATACATTTTTAAGTTATATATACCAAATGATCAATGTAATTTTCATTATGCTATAGTGAAAAACTGTATGTGTCACAAGCAAAACAAGCTGATATTGCTAACGGGTGCGCTTCTGCTATAGATGAAAAGTGTAGAAGATAGAATACGTAAAGTTATTTAGTTTATATCTGCAATGATAAACCATTGCAAACGAAAAACGATTCAGAAATTTTATGCATGATTTGAAAGGCCATAAATTTGATCTTAAAACTAACAGAAAAAAACGAAATTACTACATTACACTCTACTTTTCATTTCTACAGGGCGATAAATGGGCCAGTAATTTAACTCTTGATGATTTACATTTTTATCAACAGATCAAATTTAAACCACGATTTACGCAACAAAATTTCTTTTGACTCCAGACAAACGAGTTTGTCTCTGTGTAAACATATTTGGTGTGACCCATGAAAAATTACAAGTAAATACATTTTTCCAACGTAACTTTTACTCAATATAACAGCAACATTAAATATTCACAGTGAAAAATCCGACCGCTGTTTTTTCAACGCCAATTCGTCAACAATGATTTCATCAACAACTACAACCGCCACACCTAGTTGCCCGTGTATATTGGGGAGAGGTATACGATCAATTTAATCGGTTTTTCGAGTTTATATTTCTGAAATAAGTTTTTAAAACTTTGACATTAAAATCTCTTTTTTTTTTAATTTTGTACATTTATGCGACCCAATGGGATGAGTCTTACCCCGTGAACGTGCCGCCGATTGGAGCGCGTTGCTGCCGGATTAATGGCGCGCCTCGGCAGAAGGTCGACGAGATCAAATGCGTATTATTATACTAAAGGAGTAGGTATACATGTAGATAGGTGTACACTATATACACACAAAACGCACAGGTATACCTTTTCACGGGACCCTTTCGCCATTTGCACGTCAACCCTCTAAAAGCATTTTAAATATTTATTATTCCGAAAACGTCTTGTTTTACACAGACAAATATTGGTGTCTACCTACGCTGCAGTACCGGGCGCGCGGCGGCGCGGGTATAATGTAATGCGATTATAATGCTGCCCGGTCGTCGCACACCCGAAAACGCAATAATATGCAAAATATTATACAGATTAGGCGAACGGGGAGTAAAACAAGACGTTAATATGAGTTATAATAATAATATTGTTATTATTATTATTATTATTATTATGATATAGTTTAATCTCGGCAGTGTCGGCGTGAACAATTGGTGTCACGAGAACAACCGTAGTAATACACATGCTGCACATTTTGTCACGAAACGGACGTGATACCGTCTTATGAGTTCAAAAACACAATGTGTCCGAAAAGCCGTTATTAATACGCAATATGGGGGGACCTATCGGCGCAGGAGGAGGTCTAAAAACAAACTATCGATTCTGCCACCTACACGTTTTTACCAGCAGCTTTCCGTTTTCCCCTCATTTAATTACGTAACAAATAATATAGTTGCACAGACAACAAATTTATGTATCGACATTATAATGCGATCAAATATATACCATAATACAACATTTCAAATTATTATACTACCTGTATACACAGTGTCCCACGGGGGTTCGACAAATGAAATGACTTTTGTTCTATTCGATATATTATTTATTTATTTATTTTTTTTTTAATTAATAACTATGCCTCTGCGCTACAGTTTATGTTTGCGCATTTTTTTTTTTTCCGGGGGAGTGGGACTTAAAATAAAAATTAAAAATTTCGCCAAGCATAATTTCCTTTAAAAAAGATTCAAAATAGCCATTTTGTACAAATAGATTTTTAGAAATTTTTTCGGTGATACTTAAGTTTCAGTATGGTTTAAGTGGTTTATTGTTTAAGTATGGTCTTACATTTTCTACGATTTGTTGACAACATTTGAACAGTTTTCTTTTTAATCGTAACAATGTTGTTTTACAACATAAATTACCATTATTGATTGGTTGACAATACATAATACTTATACTATGATAATATTATCGCATGGTATTAATTCGCGGAAAAGAAAATCCTTGTCATGTGCCCCCCTGACTAATAATACAGATTAAATATTGTAATATTCACATTTACAAAAACTTCGAAAAAGACTTCGTAGAAAATAAAAGACCATATTTTATCAACCATCAAACATTTTCTAAAAATCTAATTTACAAAATGGCTATTTTGAATGTTTTTAAAAAAAATTTTTTTACTATAAATCCCCTCACCACTAAAAAAAAAAATGTTCATATATAATTGTAGCGCTGAAGCACAATAGTTATTTAAAGTATATATATTAAAAACATTGACCATTGAACCACAACGCAAGGCTTTAGTAATTATTACAAAATATAACCATTTAAATATTGAACAAAAATTATTGCATTTGTCGAATCCTCGTGGGACACCCCGTGTAGGTAATATAATTACGTATATTAATATAACGTTTAAAATAATTTTGAATTTTAAGTAATACACATTGTTTTAAATAAAATCGATGTATTCTATTGGTTAGGTACAATAGGAAAGTATTTATAAAAAAAAAAAAAAAATTGTCTATTACAATATGAAGTCGATATCCAAGTCGTACCGTGTAATAATTATTGTTTACGCTAAATCATAATTGCCAAATCAAAATATAATTTAAATATTAATGCGTCAAATATAAGTGGATATTTTAATAAATTATTAGGTGTCGGAATTGATGAACTACCTGAGATTCTGAGAAAAACAAATTATGATACGGGTAATAATAAAATAGACCGATACAAACCGGAGTACCGAAATGACGTAAGTTTACAACGAGTTAAACAACTCCTAAAATAACTCTTAATGTAAAACCTCTCCATGCACGGCGGCATCATCATATGATTCCACTGAATTGTAATACTTGAATTATTTTTTCAATATTGCACTGTGGTATCATATGATACCGCATACTAAAATCTTATTTTAAGTAAGTCAAAAATAAAAAATAAGTTGTTTTTATTTTTTCCAACGACATTCGGTATTGTGCAATTCGATTTTCAATTTAAATATTTCATTTCTAAGAATATCGATACAGTCATTTCGGGGAAGGGGGAATTTTTGAAATACTAACAATAACCAATATTACGTGTAATACAATCACGCAATGTTCTCTGCGCGATATTTGTTGGTGTCCCTATAAGTTGTAAATTAGAACTCGTAACATTGCGTAACATTATACCGATAAACCGAATTCGAGATATATTTTTTTTTTAAATCACAATTATTATAAACCATTTCTCTCCGATATCGTGGTCAGTTGAAAATTCCAAAATATCTTCCAGAGTCCAGTTTAACTCTTTATCTATGAACGTATCGAACACAAAACGAAATTTGTTCTAGTTGAGATACGTCTTGTGTTTTGATAAACACAATAATATGTTGTTTACAGTTTTCAACTTTCGAGTAATTTTCAGGAGGGTGGGGGATGGGGATTGAACCCCCAACCCCTCCTCTATAAACATGTCCGTATTAATATTATAAATGCGAAATTTTGTTTTGGATGAATGTTTGTCACTCCTTCGTGCTAAAACTATAGGTAGTAAATAGTAGTAATTAGTAGGTAAACGAACGGATTGTAGAGTTAGAATTTCGTTTGGATATTATGTAGTTCTAGACCAGGAATAACATACGGGCTACTTTTCCCTTAGTGGCTATGAATTTAAACCCCTAAAGGGAGGGGGGTCTGGCACAGGGTTTATTACAAATATTTTATTATTCCAGAGCAGTGGTGGCGTTTTAATGTAAATTTTTTATATAGAGTATAAGAAAGAAACCGAGAATTTCAAAAAACCTCATAAAAGAATGAAAAAGTCGTATTTCAGCTATGAAGGGCACGGCGAAGTAACAGAAAATGCCGAACTCCTTTTCAAACTTTTTTTTTAGTCATCGACTAAGCGTTGAGTTCAATAAAGAACGATTTCCCGTATAATATTGAACAATATTAAAAAATATGAAAAATAACGATCTTTTAAACAACTGTAAAGATTTTGAAATAACTTTTCAAAAGATGTAGATGATATTGCGTTTTATGGCGAATTAATTATTCTGAGAAATATGAATGATGAAAATAGTACGTCATTCGATATTTTATCACCGCTGAACAAAAATGTTGAGTCCTTCTTCAAATATGTACTTGTGTCGCATTAAAAGTTATATTAACAATATCCGTAACATCGGCGACTGACGAAAGAAAAAGTTTTTCAAAGTTGAAAATTATAAAAAAACATTTTGAAGAATTACACTGTTTCGCAATATATATGTTGTCAAATAGTATTAATTTCGATCGAAAAAAAAAATAGCAAAGTGTCCATAGTTCAAAATAATTATGACATATACTGGCAAAAATCAAGAAAAATAAAAAACTGTTTAATAATTATCAGTTTAAAAATAATTAGTTACAGTATTATTACTTTTTTTCGTATTTTATATTTACAAATTTCGCAATAATGTATGTTTGTCTAATAAAATATTATTATTACATATGATACGTATTACACGTGATTTTTCTCCTAAATCGAAGAAAAATTCTTTATCCTATTTATTTAAAATATTAAATTTATGCAATTGGCACAAATTAACGTATTATTCAATTCAATTTCGCCCGTTGATTTTATTGTACGGAAATGTTTCCGTAGAAATAGGCGCAGAATTGTACAGAGTATAAGGAATAAAAGATACTCAATTATTCTGCATTATAATAATATATATGCGTGAAAACACAATAATAATACATGCTATTGCTGTGGCGAAAAAAAATTCGGGAAAGGGTAATAATTTCCCGTTTTTCCTAGGTTCTCCCCCCCCCCGGTTTTTCTCATATTTTGGCAAAACTCCTGGGAAAATCGAAAAAATGATCTTCTTAAAGTATCTCACTAGTCAGATTTCCTTTCAGAAAAATGTCTATAACGGTAAATCGGAGCGAAATTACTTGTAGAAGAGTTGTTCACGGGGAAAAAAAAATAAACTTCATTGTAAAACCAATACACTCCTCGCTACGCTTCGAGTATAAAATATATCGTAAAGGAATACACACGCACACAAACAAAACGATTTCGTTGCATGTCTTTTAATTTTCTGAAAACTCCAATATTATACTTCTATAATATGTTGTGCTGTAGGTAATTGTACTTAATAAAATATGACGACGAATAAAGTATTATGATGATGTAAAAAAGGACCCTGAAATTATGTAAAATACAGGATCCGGTAGACTAAATTTTTATTAGGTTTATTATCCGTGCGCCTACATCATACTCTCAAAGTTGGAACACATAATTTCGAAAATCCCAGACAGAAACGTTTGATTCTACGACCTGTAATATGGAAAGCGTGTAACAGAATAATATTATAGTAAACGAATAGAGGCGGAAAAAAACTACCGCCGCCGCAGACGACGAAAACGTAGAGATTATTATTATTATTATTATTTTTTTTTTTTTATAAACCGTAATCAAATTTGTATTACCTACATAACCGAGCGCCGAGGTCTTGGTGAATTGCGATATTCGAAATTCAAAATACGGTATGGCTCCCGCTGCTCTTTTGTCGTTACGCGTGCACCTGCTTCTAATTTAAATAATCCGTTTTCGAAATTATTATCTGTTACCAATAGAGAACTGAGAATTTTCCGTTTTATAAAGTTTTCGTTATAATTTTTTTCGTGCGTATTCTGAACGGACCAAGTAATTGGATTCACTTTTATGTGTTTTATTTTGTCTGTAAGCAATTTTTCTACCGGAAATCTATACAGAGCAACTAAGCAAAAAGTTCACTGTCGAATAATTTTTGATTTAGAATGGTGCACTCGAGGAGGTAATTCATTGATTTTTCTTATAAGTTTCTCAATAAATAGGAAAAACTGGTCATTTTTTTTGTCGATTTCTGACAACAAGGGAAAATATACGACTAGACTAACAATACTCAGCTTATAATCGTTTACCCTTACTATCGGTATTTCGTTGCGTATAAATAGAAATTAAATTA
Source organism: Cinara cedri (assembly GCA_902439185.1). Taxonomy (NCBI): domain Eukaryota; kingdom Metazoa; phylum Arthropoda; class Insecta; order Hemiptera; family Aphididae; genus Cinara; species Cinara cedri. Next base: position 752,744 of record CABPRJ010002374.1, read on the forward strand.
CTTTATATTATAACATCTCTTTCAACTTCTCGTTATTAGTAGTATCGGTTTTTTTTTTTTTCTATAATCAATCGTTTTAGACTTAGAGCGTAGCGAGGAATGTATTGGTTTTACAACGGTATTATTTTATGTGTTATATTTTGTTTTTATTCTGTAAGCAACCTTTCTACCAGAAATCTTGCACCGATGCAAGTGTATCACTTATTATGAAAGGAAATTGTATCTATAGTTAATATTTTAAACCTTAGAGAGGTATTTTTTTTTTTGATTTTCCAAGTGGTTTTCATGATAATTGAGAAAAACCGGTAAAAAAAACGTTGGGAAAACGGAATAATTAACATGAGTACATGCATAAAATAAATTTCGCTCCGAATCGTTTGTCGTTTGTCGTAAACAATTGTTCGTGGTTACGTACAGATATAAATTAAATTTCCCTCCAACTTTCCAATTTCTCACCTACAACACCCACCCATCGTGCGAAGTATTTTTGTTTGTATTTTTTTTTTTTTTTTAAACGGCTTCCATTTTACAATAAAAAAAACAATTTTAAAACTATTGAAAATTGAAAAACGCCGTGCTGGCTTAGTTTTTTCCGCAGAAAAGTTTTTATATTTCATATAGTGCTATACGTATAGAAAAAAAAAAAACTAAATTACGATCGGATGTTATGTAACAAGCGAAATCGTATTTTTATTTTTCCCGCAAACACGCCGTCTTTCTCTCAATTTCTTTACCCTCTCGACGAAGTTACATAATTTCTAAGTAGATTGTAACATCAGCTGCTGAGCAGACTTATAATATCCACTTTTCCTCGAACCTCTCCTCTGTAGAAAACCGTTAAAAACTTTTTCCCCGCCTTTATCTGTTATATAGGTACTATTATAATGTTTTCTTGATTATAAAGCTTTTATTTTTTTTTAAAATTACCATTTCTCTCCCACAGTTCTCCCCCGACCCTGCAACCTATTGTTTATTTTTCCTGATTTAATTTATTCATTAAATAATTTTTTTATTTACTCTTTTTTTTTTTTTTTTAATTAGGGGTGAAAAGAATTATTTCTTTTCTCCCCTAATTTTAGATTCCGTCTATATTATTATAATTTCTATATACTTTATGCGTAAGTACAAAATTTTAATATTGCTACGTAATGACGACACGCATTTATAACTGTCGAGTTGTAATTTTGTAGCGGGTACTTAATAATGAAGACCCGGCTGGTTGTTGGGGAAGAGGTGGGGAGGGCGAGAGGTGACGAAACCGTGTGACAAAAAAAAAAACTATATTCGATTATGTAAGGTAGTGGTTCCCAACGTTTTTGTTATGGCGGCCTACACATTTATTCTTTTTTGGGTAAAAAAAAGTTGCCCTAGGATAATGGGGGTACATTTGACCAGCTGCTGTTGTAGGTGGGAATTCGGGAAGGTAGGATACAGAAGGGAATTTAACGGAAAACAGTAAGCAACGATGAACCATTGCTAACGAAAAAACGGTTCTGAACGGAGTTCAGTTGAAAGTGATGCTTTGCATACAGTATATATATATATATATCATATTATGGTAAAATAATTAAATAGGTATTATATATTTTTTGAATAATATTTGTTTGATATTGTACCGATTTTTCTGTTTTATTACATTTGCTTGGAAAACTCTTGGGAAAATTGAAAAATGACCTCCTTAAACTACCTTCCCAGTCGGATTTCTTTTCAGAAAAAGTGCTATCATTTTAAATTGGAGCAAAAGTTGTTCACAGGAAAAAAGAAGTCTGTAATATTTTTTTAACTAATACCTACATTTCGTACATTTTCAGTTTTTCTTCAGTTTTTTATTTTGTTCGGTTTTTCACATTTGCTTATTTTCTTATTATTCTTACTAAATATTTTTTATTTTTTCTGTTTTTTTATATTTTAATCAAAATATTTTTCTTTCATCACGACCCATCAAAAATATTTCACAACCCATATGTTGGGAAACACTGATGTAAAGTATACTTGGCCGGTTTTGTTGTAAGTCTGTGTAATAATTATAAAAATAATAATAATCAATATCTCAACACTCTTGAAAACGAACGAAAAAAATGAATAGTGCTCTACCACGGTTAAAACAGCTGATGGACCGTGACTAAAAACGAACGAGTGTATACAAAACGAAAATAAAATTATCGAAAAAGACCAGACGGTTCCGGTTACGTTTGTGTAACCAATATTTTTAAACCCGCACAAAGCCGCGTAATCCAATTCTCCACTCATCGAGAACAATATAACTAAACCGTCAATTACGGAACGGCAAGTATAATATTACCGTTTTAGATTCTGAACGCAGTGAGGAATGTATTGGTTTTAATATATGACGTTTAGTTGTTTTGTAATTCAGTTTAAAACATTGCTAGAGATTTGGAATTTTGACGAAAAGCTTGTATTTATTTTTTCTAGACCTAGTAAAATTTTAAAAAAAACATTTGAGCGATTTTTAAGCTATTTATAGGCATTTTATGTTTGCGAGTTTTTTATGTAGTTTTTAATTGATAAGTATACTATGTGAACACTAATGTTCGACTTAACAGAAATGCTTGAAAAACTAACGGGAGGTTCATTTTAAGGTGTAATTAGTAGAAAAAAGAAAAAGAAAATTAGAGTCTAAATAACGTAGTTATTTTTTTTTTATAACTGTTTTAAACTCAAATTTTGAAGAAAATCCTAAATATTATGGCCTTACAAATCACGTACTAACGAACTTCATTTAGAATCGTTTTTCGTTAGTAATGGTACATCCGATATCGTTGCTTACAGATATAAATTAAATGCATTTATATAGCTTACCTTACCAGTTCTCACCTACAACAGTGGCGAAATGCGTACCTATCAGCAATATCACCTTTCTCTCTTTTGGTTCTTCGCAATTTTTCCATCAGAAATCTTGTCCTGATCGAAAAAACGGCAAGAGAGTTTTTCGATAGTATACATACAGTCGTTGAAATTGATCAGATTGTTTTTCGATTTTTCTAATGTATTTCATATTAGCAACTGAGAAAGAAAAAATCGTCGGATAAAAGTGAAAATTATTTTTGATTTACTACTTTTACCGTTATTGGGTTACAAATAACCTTATACATCTGGAATACGTAAAAATAACCTTATGAACTATTTATAGGCGTTTTAATTAATGATTGACACACGGCATTTAGGGTCTTCATAAAGTTATAGCGGTGATAATGTAAAAGGAGTGACTTGGGTTTCGTTGCTGTTTTACCGTACAATCAATAATGCAACGTGTATTGTTTTTTAAAGAAACGCTTAGAAGAGCTCCGTGATTTGGTAGGTTGAATCACCATTAATTCCACTAGGTAGAGTGACACGACACTGTAGATCACAGAAAGTACGGCGGTACAAGACGATGTGATTTGGTCGGCCGATCGTCACACGGCATTGCTATACTTGACAGCCCGACAGTATTTCAGTCTGACGACACGTGCCGACGCACGAACTGCTAATGCGACGTCGGGTACCTGACAATATTATCCTGCCTCTATAGACTTTCATCGGTTCGTTAAACATTACGTTTCGGCCGTAATAACCTTTCGGGTTCCGGGAGACCGTTGATGAATATCGGTAACGTTGAAATTCTTTCCGGTGTAATAACAATTTGATAACACCGATATCATTCGACGGCATAGTATACGAACGTCGCTTTGTTAGGATTTCGCCAAGGCTACGCAATAATAATTACGCGCGCGCACGGCGATATCGATATTCGTGTGAACCGTGTCTGCGGTAAACGAAAAGCTCCGGCGGTGTACACCGCGTAGCTGTATAATGTGTGGTATAATATCCATTAGTGTGCGTGTTTACAAAATCAGAAAGGTCTCAGTTTCGAAAAAAAAAAAAAGAAGAAAAGATTAATAAGATATAATACAATATGGTTTGCACTGATTTACGTGGAAAGTCGGGAAAGCAGAGTCGATTTAGTGTGCGTTACGGCGAGAAACGATAAATCATCGCGAACAAAAGACGATTTCGCGAGGAGCCCGGCAAAACTTTCTTTTTTTTTTACCAATTATTTTGTATCTCACCAGTATGGAGCTCTCCACTTTTAAACTATTACGTAGTATAGTGAAGATTTTGATTAGAATTTTTTTTGTTGTTAGTTTTGTCGTCAAAATATTATGGTTTTCAAAGCCGACTTACCCCCGCGAATCAATAAAATATGAAAATTCAAAAATTTGAGTGTACAATACGGACGATGAAATGTTTGAATTCCAAAAAGAAAACGACACTAGAAAGATTACAACTAGGGAAAGTTAATGAACATAATATCAACTCGGGTTAAGTCGAATTAAATAAAAAAAAATTAAAAACTTACTACGCTACAAGTAAATTGTTTTTTTTTTAAATAACTTAATTAAGTAGAAAGTTAATTTGAAAATCTAATTGACTAAAAATAAAGCGAATTTATTTTTGTGCTTTGTAAAAATTTAAATAATTTGTGTTCAACGTGGGGTTTATGTTTCAGGAATAATAAATTATAATTATTTTCTAATAAGGAAACTTCACGCTCGTTATTGATTAAAAAAGAAAAGAAATATTATTTAAAGTAAATAAATGTAGTAAAAAAAATATATAAATAAAAAATGTATACTTAAAAATAAAATAAATAAACGAATCAATGCGTTACCTGGAATATATTTCTTCAAATAGTATTGCAGAAAATTTTAAAATTGTGTTGAAATTAAAAAATATCGAAACGTGATATGATTAAAAATTAAATCGTTATCATTGTTAAATTAATTTAAATGTAAATAAGTTAAGGAAATGAAAAATCAAAGGTAAAGTTTAATAAATTATAACTTTCCCATTCGTTAATGCTCAGTCCCGGACACGAGTACAGTTTTTATAGTGCTATTTTGACAAGGAGAAATTCTCTACGGTTTCAATATATTTTGTAATATATTTTAAATCATTTTTTTTTTTTGTTTAAACTTTAAATTGAAACCAACGAGTTTTTCCGAGCTCTACAAAAGCAATGAAATTTTATTAAATTCTTTAGTAGTCTGAAGAATCGCTATATACGACAAGGTTTTATCCGCTTTTAATATAATTTTATTTATATTGCTTACAATATTTGTTTTTTTTTATTTTTGTTAAGCAACTCCGTACCGTTATACAATAACATATTGTCCTTTCAGAGCAATAAAATAAATGAATAAAAACAAAACTAATCGACGCTAAGTTTTTCAACAGACCGCTTTCTTTGGCAAGTTATATTATTATTTGCCCGTAGTTCTCGTAAAAGAACAACCCACGCTGCCGGCGGGTCACACAAAAATCATTATTCGCGTTATTCTCTGGGAAACTGTCGTTAAAAACTATTATGCAAGAATATACGATTTGAAAAAAAAAAAAATATATAACACAACGCATGACAACTATGTCTCTACAATAAGGGCAGGTACGTACACTACCCAATTATAATTACATTTTTAAATTTTTTTCTCCCCTAAGCGATACTGTCGACAAAACAATAGCGACAATATATGAGTAGGCAGCGTACAAACAATATACGTACCTATATAATTATTATTATATAATGATATGACGACAAAAAAATACATAACAAAATGTACACCGCGCACGGGTAAGTCACTGTTGGAAGTGAGCGCAGTAGGAAATGTGATTGTTGCTAAATCGTTGCGAACGAAAAACGACACCCAGCGGATAGTATCATAATATAGGAATAGTCGTGCTTCCTAACCCCCCCCCCTCCCGGTAGTAGTTGCCCAGGACAAACTTGTTGAAGTCAATAAAAACAAGCATCGGGGGATGAACTTCTGAAAATCTCGATAAATGTCTCAAATAAAAGTACCACAGAACAGAAATTCCGCATATTCTGTGGTACTGCGTGGACAAAGTAGAGCGTTCGTCCAATCAAAAAAGTGTCAAAAAAAAAAAAAAAAAAAATCAACATAATAAGCAATTATTTAGAAAAATAATTAAGAATTCAGAAAAAAATACCATATAATAACAATAATATAAACGAAAAGTCTAAAAAAAATTATTTGTCATTGTACAAAATAAATAAATATGGAGAAAAAACTTTAACTGCAGTGAATAATCCGCGTATTGGTGAAAACGTACTCGACATTAAATTTTACAAGATTACACATTTATAAGTTGGTGGCTTGAGTATTAATTACCGCATCAGTATGTATAGTAGGTATTTTATTGCCAAGTGTTCCAGGGAAACGTCAAAAAACCGCTGTGAAATAAATATGATATTGGGGCGACGCGTGACGTAGGAATATTAATGGTTTCCCGCGACTATTTTAAATTAAAAGCGTAGCGAAAAACGTATTGGTTTTTATACGATGTGTGTTTATTTATTTTTCTGTTTCTGAAAAATTTTTCTACCAGAAAAATTATAATTGTAAACTTAAAAAAAAAAAAAAAAAAAAAACGCTATTTTGCAGTATTTCGGATATAGTCGGTGCATCGGAGAAGAGGTCATTTTTTGATTTTCCTTGTAGTTTTTCTAATAATTGGAAAAACCGGATAAAAAAGGTAGGAAAAAGGCGGACAAACTTCGCATGACGGGTGGGCCATTATTGTAGGTGAAAATTTGGGAAAGTAGGATATAGATATATAATATTGTGTAATTTCATACTGGTTTTGTTTTGTCTATATTCTGCACTATATTTAAATTAATGCCTGTTTTAACGTAAATAGATTAATAACAGAGAGGAATTTAATGTATGCATTTACTGTTACGGATAACTGTATGAAACGGAAAACCTCTGATAACAAAAAATGATTCGGAGCGCAATTTTCCCGTTTTTCCTACGTTTTCTCAAACTTTTACGAAAACCGCTTGGAAAATTAAAAAAAATGAGCTCTTTCGGAAAATTATCTTTCAGAAAAGATGCTATACTTGGTACATCAGAGTAAGATTTCTGGTTGGAAAGTTGCACGCAGAATACAAATTGTCGATTTTCCATTTTTGTCGTAGTTCGAGATCTGAAATTTTTTGCAGAATCTAAATTTTTCCAGATATTTCTAATATTCTAACGATTGTTTAGCTACCTATTTGTAACTGTAATTGAACATTTTCGAGTTTGCTTAGTTTTTATTTGGTTTCATGGTTGACCAAACAGAGATGTTTGAAAATTTAACACGATGTTCGGTATAAATTGTATTTCAATAAAAAAATTGAACTCAATTAGTAGTTTTTTGTATGAAATATTATTAAGTTAATTCATTGAAATTTTAATCGTGTTTGGTAATTTTACAAAATTACCTATTGTATCAATATCGCTATTAATTTATATCTATTGCCCAATTAATTATTATAATGTTATGCCAACTGTGTGGTAAATTGACGCTCCAGAAAATTTGGTGCCAGGAGCAGATGTTTGTTTAACAAATAGTTTGCGCTTTTTTTTACATAGATTTTACACCATATATTTTAGTCTTGTGTATATTATTGTCTATATTAATTGTATGGTGCGAACAAGGCTGGATTAAGGATCCAGTGAACCCTGGTGTCAAACTTGAAAACAAACCCTCCGTATAATCATTCTATGCACATTTTCATACTTCGAATAATCGTTGTAAATTAATAATGACACAATGAATATTTTAACATCCTGGGGGGCCGAGCTCGGTCGTGAGTTGTGTACTCGGTAACAAATGCGTACTTTTTTCTTTTTTTTTTTTTTTTTATGAACCTAGTATAGTATCGAATTATTTTTCTTGGGCCACGGGCCTTATGGATTTGCTATAACATTTTGTATATATAGTAATCACAATGCTCAAGCGCGATTTATGTTTGAAATAAGAATTATATTTCCCGTTTCTATACATGTGCACGTCATCATATCTTATGGCACGGGTGGCTGCTTGCCAAGAATCCGCCATAAGTTAATAAAATAACGTAACAACTTCGCGGATATCACTGGTTGGCGGTATTATTTTTATAATCGTTCGAAATCACTAAGTTTATTAATTCAATAATTATATTATTTCGCTGAACTAGATAAATTACGGTTTTCGCGTTTACTTGCTATTTGCTCGAAAGTTCTATTTTGCAACAATATAATATTTGTCTGTGAACCTAGTATGTATCACTAGGTAATTCTATATCATACAGAGTGATAGTGACCAATTATTTATCACGAACTGTGGATTTTCTCGGAGAATTTTCAGTGAATTTAATTTTTTTCAGTCATTGTGCTTTGTTTTAATATTATTTTCAATTTTCAACCCCACACTCATTACACCTACCTTAAATTTGTATACCCTTTTGATTTTCATATGGCGACTTTCTTTTACACACAAATTTGCATAGGAAACGCGTGACTAAAAACATGGGCGATGTGCTCAACATTTATATCGGATTTAATGTTATGGATTATATTAGTTTACAATTTTGACCGGAAGAGTGAAGCGAATGGTAATAAATTTAACTTTAACTTTTTTGGATAAGTAATTCATTTTTGATAGTAAACTATCGTTCCCTACATCTCCAGGCTATATTTTTAACTGTAGTTATAATTTATAACCTATAAATTCGATACTAATGTTACGTATTGTCAAAATGTGTAGACATATATTTTCTACTTAAATCTATGTTTAAAAGAGGATTCGTTATTTCAAAAATCAAAAGTCTTTAAAAATTCAGGTACAACGTACAACGGTAAAAATGTAATCCAATGTTCAAATGTAGCTTAAAAGATTCCATATTAATGATCGAAAAAACAAAAATCAAACTCGCTCACTCACTCTCCCAAGAAACTCGTTGGTTCATGATAAATAGATGTTTCTGTAGATTTTCATATTTTCTTCTATTTTACCTGTGTGTGGCCGTGTGCCAAGCGGACGTTATTAGCGTGTTGACGAGAATGTCCACCGGTATGATGTCCACGCGGAGCTTTTGGTCGCACACGATGCTTCTTATCGTACCTCGTCCGATTTCCATCATTATGCCCGTAATTCCGCTCATGTTGTCCACCCATCCTACAAACGGTTCCTTCCATGCGGCGGTCACTGCAAGCGCACATAAAAATATTAAAAATAAACAGGTATGAAACGTAACGTGTAAGGAGGTAAATGCGGTTGAGAATGATATGAGAACAGCCGGTATACGCGAAGAAGGAGATCGGGTCAAGTGGAAGTTTAGATCGAGGGGGGGGGCGGGACGACCCCGAATAGTTGGAACGAACAAGATGGTGAAAAAATTAATGAAATATAACCAGCAATAACAAACACTTTAAACATTTCAAATTTAGTTTATATTAAATAGAATAACCAAAACATTTGAAAACTAGGTATCACACATCTAGAGAATTACGCTAAAACATTGTAACATTTACCTACAATATGTATTCCGTGACATTTTCTTGGTTTAAGATCATATTATCTTACTTAATACTATAACAAATTCCGAAAAATGTTAACAAAAATCTCGGTAATGAATATATATCTATTCCATTTTCCCACCGTTATTAGAAAAATTACAGGCAGTTTAAAAATATAACCACCTTTCCCTTTTTATGCATCAACACTCCATTAGAAAGCTCCTATGAAATTTTCGATCAAAATAAGCGAAAACTAACATCAATTTCTCGATATGATCAAAATCCAAAACCTATTAAAGACAATCGTGGCTGTGAGATTTTTTCCAGAAAATCGTGCAAAAGAAACGAAACGGCATCATTTTACATTAGATATATATAATATTGAGAATGTTTCACTCTCAAAAGCATCGCAGTACTCATGCTGCTGACCGCGGATTCGGCTTTTTAAACATTATTGTGTAGGACATTTAAAATTAACATTTATAAAATGCGTGCTCGTGTGCAATCAACTGTTTATCAACTGGGCTAACGTGGAAAAAAAATACCTTCGTTTCGTTCCCGTCGTGATCGTTGAGTTGATTAAAGTCTCGCTAATAATTCAATTTCATACTTCCTGTTTTTTTTTTTTTTTTTTACGAACAAACTAGAGTACTAGAGAATTGTTTTGATCTCAATTAAACTTTTCGTATCCGTTTTTGTACGCCATGCATCCGTGTGTTGCGCATAATAGGAATATCGTGAATAACACTGGTAAATCTACTTTTTTTTCTCCGAGAGTTTTTGCTCGTAGACGACAAAAACAAAAATTACGGACGAAATAAATTATTAATTATAACGCGTTCAACTTTTTTAAAATTATTATTATTATAAATTTGTTTGAACTAGGTTATGCCAAAAGAAAAAATCCTAAACCAGCAATTATATATATGTAGGAACACGATTCGGTTAAATTGCAATATTTCCTGGTAAATATTTTAAATAAATAGGGTTAATGTTGTCAATCCATAGAGATCGCATATAGACACTTGAACTATATTATGTCGTAGTAAATTTTATCGTGACTTAACAATGACGGACTTAACCTCGTGAAATATTCATTTTCTGTATCGCCGTAGTAGTGAATTTTTTTTTTTTTTATATGAAAATAACGAAGGCAGTGTTTTCTCCAATTAAATGTGTACATTAATTGCATCGCGTGTTTTGTATGTAAGAGAAACAACTTATTCGAATAATAAACGCTGTTCGCCGAATAAAAATAACAGTATGTATCGCACGATCAAGTTGTACAACAAAAAAATAATAAAAAGGCCAGACGTATTAATGCTTAGAGAATACAGTGAATCCCCCATCTCATAATATTATAATACTTGTCATAAACAAAATATTAATAAATAACTATTTTCCTTTGTTCAAATTGTTTTTGCACAGTCTTATTATGCTTCTATACGCTTTCGTATAGTTAATAATATTAGTGTACATAATTTTTACTCCTTTTAATATTCTAAAAAATACCTTTGTTCAATTAGTTTTAGCGATCTTATAATTGAACAATGCGATATTATAAAATAAACAATGTTAAGAAAAAAAAATTGAAAAGAATTTATAATGTAATAAAATTAAAAAAAAGCTGTCCTAGGATAATGGAGACGGGTACATCTACTGTTGTAGGCGGGGAATTTAGAAGGTAAGGTATAGGAGGGAATTATGATATATATCTGTAAGCAACGATAAACCATTGCGTTTTTTTTCATTACGTGAATTTTCCCGTTTTTCTTCTGTTTTTCACATTTGATGAGAAAACTCTGAGAAAATCGAAAAATGACTTTCCTAAAGTACCAACCCAAAGAAAATTTCCTTTCAGAAAAGGGTGTACATTTTGTACATTGGAGTAAGCTTTCTGGTAGAAAAAGTATTCACATAGAAAAAAAAAACAAACTTTGTAAAACCAATACATTCATCGCTACACTCAGAATTTAAAAGACAGAAGGTAGGATATAGAGGAGAATTTAACGCATATTTGTACGCAACAGTTAAACATGAACATGGCTAACGAAAAACGATTCTAAGCGGAGTTTGGTTATACATAATTAAAAAAAACATAATATTTACGATTTTCGTCAACATTTGATATTAAAATTGCATAAAAAAAAAAAAAATTCTACATTCGATTATTTTTATTTTTTTTTTACCACAAAGTACGACTTACAATGAACCTCCTATTAAATTTTCAAGCATTTCTGTTTGATCAAATAATTATGTCTACAGAATACGTGCCAAATAAAAATCACAAATCACGTAGAAAACTTGCAAAATTCAAATGTCTATAAGTAGTTCAAAAATGGATAAAATATTTTGAACACGTCTATAAAAGGTAAATATTAATGTTCTGTTTATATTTCAAGTCTCTACGAATATTTTAAACTAAATCACAAAACAAAATTGAAAATAATACATTTTGTAAATTTTCCTACTTTTTCGGGTAATTCCTAATTATTATGAAGATCACTAGAAAAATCAAAGATTACCTGTTTAATTTATCACCCAGATAAAATTTTCTTTCAGAAACAGTGCTACACTTGAAGATCGGAGCATCGTTTTTGGTACAATATTTTTTCACAGACAAAAATAAGAAAAATAGAAAAAGAAAAAGCGCGCATATAATAGTAAAACCAATAAATTCCTGGCTACTCTCAGAATTTAGACTTAACATTACCTATGCTGGGCCGCACTATAGCCGCAGGTATGTCGTCGGCTTGTTCGGCGACTACCCATTCGGCCATGGCTTTGGTCATAGTGTAAGTGTTCGGGTGTCGGCCTTGCATCCTTTTGCCCATCACCTGCAGGTCGTCTTCCGACATCTTCTGGCAGCAGTTGATCACAAATTCTGGATCGCCGGGTGGTTTGTATACAGACTCTTGAATGGTTGGCTTATCGGCGTTAGAGTATGCCGTTGACACGTGAATCATAGCCTGTAAAAATAATTAAGTATTTCAAAGTTAAAATGGCACGCCAATGAAAATAATTAACTTGATGGAGTTTGTAGTTACATTAGTTATATATTTTATACTATATATTATTTATATATAGTTACACCGAATAACTATTTTTTGTTTAGCTTACAAATCTTCAATATTTATTGGTAGTAATTCATTATACTCGAAATTTGGAATTCAAGTTTTTTGTTGATAATAATTTAAGAAAAAGCAGCTCTAAAATTGTATATTTACATTATTTTTTGTCACTCTTATTTTTGGTGATAAAACGAATACCTACTTTTAATTTCCAAATTATAATCTATACTAAATATTTCATAAATAGTCGCAGCAACAGTTTAAATTAATTTTATGTTAATATTTTTGATTTCCATCAAGCCGTTGCACAGCGATCTGAGAATGAAATTTAGGTGGCAAAAATAGGCTGTTGAACATTTTCAAAAATTCAATTTAGTTTTTTTAGGATCTCTTCAATAGATGATGACTAGTGTAAATATGAAATTTCAGTTTCATAACTTTTTTTTGAACTGGAGTTATAGCTAAGTGAACTAAATGAATTTGGTTTTAAAATAAAAATAAAAAGTGGTTCAAAATTGAATAAAGATGGCGAAAAATCAACATGGTATTACAATTTACCAAAACAATTTATAAAAATATAGTTACGTATATTTAAAACAATTTTTTGTTCCGAGCGTTTTCATTGTGCAAAAAAAAAAAATAATACATTTTAATTACTATTTTTATAATATTTACGAATATCTCGTAATTTTATTGTCACTTTACAATATCTCAAAACTTTTTCTTATCCTCCTATTGCTACTTTAAAGTAACGGGCACTTACCGTTTATAAAAAATCTCCTAAACTACATCTAAGAACGTAATTTTCTATTACTAATAGAGCAGCAATGCTGTACGTACATCCAAAAATCTTTTTAAGTTTATCTTTTGATATTATTGAAATAATTACTGCTCAACAGTAATGGCGTATTATACAATTTATCATACTACTGATTGGGCACCCTACGTTAAAAATGTATATTACAAATATAGCAGTAGTGTCCGTAAATCTCTCTTCGACCAGTTGATTATTTTGCTTAAATTTTAAAAATTTAACATTTCGATATGTCCACTACGAAATTCTGTTAATTGTTATTGAACTGTTTTTATTCCATTAGCTATTATTTTAGATTCTATATTTTCGTTAAATCGAGAATGAAAAATGGATTTCATTTACGAACCAGCTGTTCCGTATTTTGGCACCTGAATGAATTATTTTCGGAAATTCTCAAAAGTTTTTATCGTTTCAAGTCCCCGCACTGTGTTTAGCATTTAATTTGACGTTATCATTGAAATTTAGGTACTAATTCATGACTTGTGAGTATAGAAAATATTATACAAGCTAAGACGACGTGCGACACTCGGAGTGTTTTAAAATAAGCAATCGCGCTGTTCGCAAAAAAAGACGGACATAACGGGGGGGGACCACTGTCGAGAAGTTGGGAGGGTAGAGTATTGAGGGGAATTTAATTTATATCCGTACGCAACGATAAGCCATTCAGTTAATGAAAAACTATTCGATACATTTTTCAGACTTTCCCGGTTATTACGAAAACCGCAAAAACCGCTTTACTTTCTCGAGAAAGTAATTTATTTTTATAAAACTAGAAGAATACCTATTTCAGACGAGTCGCTAATTTACTTGCAGAAAAATAAAAGTTGTATACTAGTATACCACGCATGCGATTGTACGCGATCGTATATTTCTCGTTGGTAATACTAAATATTTCATTATAAATTGTCACTTTTTAAAAACGTGTTTGTGTTTTTGGTTATAAGTATTGGAATGCGAGAAAAACCGATTGTCCTTTAATGTTTTATAACTCACGAGCCGCGCATAGTTTCGTACAATCGTCTACGCACGTAGTTCTGTAATATTACGAATTTCAAATCTCAATTCAATACTGTCGTATATGCAAGGATATTTCTTGGAAGTATATGGCAAGAAAACAAAACTAGGTCAAGATTCTCGGTTCTTAATGTTTCAACGTCAACAATTTTACACTGGAACTACATAAATGGCTTTACTGACAGGACGGTCAGGGGAATGTTACTCCCTCGTGCGCCGCGGCGCTCAAACACCAATTCCCTTATCCCAGCTCTTATTCCAGTTTACACTTCTACTATTGCTCGTAGTTGAGTATATAGGTGTAAATACCCCCGGTAACTACTACAGAACGCCAGGTAACCTCGTAAAACCGTGTTACTGTTTAAACACGCACAAGTAATTAAACACTAACGAGTTTTCCAAAATATCCTTTATTTGGACTGGCTGTGCTCGTTCTCCGGACCTTGCACCCGAAGTCTCGAAAAATAGTGATCTTTTCAATAGTATATTAATACATATTATAGTTTTATTTATTCATAATACAAAATCAAATAAAGGCCTTAAACATTCGAAAAATCCAAACATCTGAAAAAAAAAACTGAAAAGTTGACAAAATGTTTTGAAAATTGTACCGAGGTTCGAAAAAGCTAAACAGGTCTATTTTGGAATCTATAATTATTTTTTACTGGAATAAAACAAAAAAAATGAAATATTACAGATGGTTTTCTCAATTTTTCCATATGATTGAGAGTGGGTACAATTATAAATAAAATAAAAGGGCTGATACTGTGGACGGGTGTGCCTATGTTGTAGGTAGAAAGTTGGAAAGGTAGGATACATAAAGTTATTTAAATCATATCTGCAAGCAACGATAAGCCATTGATATCGAAAAACTCTTATAAAAAAAAAAAATATTACATTACATTCAAATATTTTTTTCAACTACTAAGTACAATTTATAATGAACTTTCTGTTAAATTTTGAAACATTTCTGGTAAGAATATAAATTTAAAATAATGAAATCATAACGCCGTAAATTTCCAGATTATTATGAAAAATTAAAAAATTATTTATGTCGTGAGTATCTAGATCCGAAATTCAGTAAACACGTTTTTATCAGTAGTTTTTGATTAAATTAATATTTCTATTAGATTGATTAATAGAATATTCTATTAGAAACTAATTATCCTTAAAGTTAATAATCTGGGTGAAATTTTTGGTAGGAACGTTGTTGACAGACAGAAAAAAAAGAAAACGATACTTTATAGTAAATCTATCAATATATCGCAATAGAATATAAAATAAATGTATATGTAAGCAATAATTTAGTTTTCAATAGTGTTATTAAAAGTAGGGTATGTTTTTTTTTTGTACATTTTTAACAAATAGAAAGAAAAATATAAAAATTAAAGATAAAAGAAGATAAAAAAAGATAAAAATTGATATAAGATGGATATACTCGTACAAGGCGAAGCGCCTCATGGATTATATTGAATTAAATTATTGCAAGAAACGCTCATTTTCTAAAGTCTCTCTTATTTTATTTTTACGATTCGAGCAGTGATGATGTAAATTACTTAAAAAAAATTATTATACAAATTAATAAAAATCAATACATTGGTACACGTTATATACAATATAAAATAATTTCTAAATTTAATGTCTCCCTCCTTACTAAATACTAAATAGGCCACTAGATCTTAATAGGCGACAAGAAAAGTCGAATAATTGAAAAATAAAAGTACGCTTTCTGTAGTAATTTAGAAAACTTATCAACTGCAGGTTTAGGTATTCAGTATATCAATCGTCAATTATTTAATTTTACATACACTTTTTGTTGTCGGTATAAAGTATTTAAATTAATTCATTTTCTTTTTTAGCAAGGTCGTTACGAAATTAAGTAAGAGACAATTAATGGTGGATTATTGGAAAATCGTCGCAGAGCAAATATTTAGGAATGAAAGAAGCACGCTTCTTCTATAAACGCTTTCATAATCGTTTTCAAACACATTCTCATGAAAAACCTCACCGTATGCAAAAAATAAATCGATATCCTGACATTCTGGAAAATTAATTTTATTCTCTAACTACTTATATATTAAATTAAAAATACTATTTTATATTTTTAAAATATATAAACATATTAAAAAATGTCAGTTTAGTGTCACTAATGAATGACTGCTTTTTTTAACTTCTTCGTGTATCTTAATAAGATATACATTTACTATGCACTTTTATAGACTGTATAATATCCTAATGATAATAAATAACCATTAACTATGTGTGTAAGTACTAAACAAAAAAATAATAAACTTGCTTTAAAATCATTTATTATTAATTTATTTGTGTTGGAAAAAATTTCCTAAATTTATAATGTCTCTTTTACTCTGTAAAAATAATTTGACGTGGTTTCAAATGGGAGAATGAGGGCCAAAAATTCGTAGTTTTAAAATTAGTAGGTACCTACACCCAGAATTTTCATAATACTGTAACGTTTAAATTTCGCTATATATTTTGAGGATTGTACAAAAGTATTCTGCAAATGCCAAATTGTTGATATTGTTAAATGTGTATACAAATTTAGTTAATGATTTTGACACAACCGAGTTGGATCCTACGATAAAAATTCCCAACCATCCGAAACATCTGCACTACATTTGGGTCCCTGGTTTATAAAGGTAGTGCAATAGCTTAGTCCCGGGTTCCCACAGGTAGTACTAGTCGATAGATACCATAATATTAATAATAATTACAATATTTTGAAAGTTTAGAAAAATAAAATACAATATTCATTCTAATTTTAATATCCACCAGTTTATATAGTACCCAAATAGAAAACTGCACTAAAATGAAAGACAAAAAACCGAAAGAATTGTATTTTTCAAAAATAAAACTGCATTAAGAATAAAATTACAGAAAAATCACTGGCAAAATAGTTTTTAAATGTAATAAGTCTGTAAAAACGACAAGAAAAATGTTTTGTATTACATTTAATCGTTCAGACCCAACTAGCATATAACCTACCGAAAATCGATAACCAACAATTAAAGCACATAAAATTCATTGGGACCCAACTATTGTACTACCTATTAAAACCACTAGTGATCAAACTCGATTGTGGTCAATGATTTTATTGATAATGGGTGAGGGGAGGGTTGGAAACCTCTCACGTTTTACTATAGTTTATAGTTTTAGCATCGCCAATATTTTATTTTCTTTATACAGATTCATGGGTAAAAATAATTGACAATTCACTCCTGTTAATTTCAGGTACTGACTAATTCGAACTTCAGAAAATGTATTATTTTACACAACATTGGACGTTATAAGTTCAAACATAATTTTTAATAAATCAAAAATTCTAATGATTAAATAGTTTTTAGTTTAAATAAGTATATATTTTTATTCGCATATATTTCGTACATTGCTTTTCTTTGAGAGCTTTTTCCCGTTATACGTAGTTTACTGCCTCGAAGAAAATCAATCGAATAATATTTTCCGAAATATACCTACGTCTGTTTCATACAAAACGTTTGAAATATACGTTGAGGCTATACCAAAAATACAGGATTGTGTACAGTACGTGCTGCCAGTTTCAGTTTATTTGTAACATGCCGTGAAAATTATTTTGTGTTTGCTTGGCTCTCCTTTGATCAACCGGAAAATAATCGTACAAATACGTAATATTGGAACCCGGACCGATTCGAAGTAATAACCAATCATAAGCCGCAAACAAAATATTACCATATACGAATAAAACCTCCATGCAGCAAAGGAAATTTTGAAGCGAGTCCCTACTTTCCCTACCATTAACTTAACCTACCTTTTTTTTACATTTTGGCGAAACACGCGCGCGCAAATTCGTCTGTGGGGAATTCGCCGGGAAAATAAATAAAAACAACGGGCGTGCTTAAAATAAATATCATATTGCGTTTTTGTACGGAGAAGTAATGTCGATTTACACAATAACAGTAAATTTCCAAAATATTATTTCGAATGCAATTTAATGTTATTCATCGTCGTCGTCGAGTTTAATGATATTTAAAAGAAAATCGCCACCCGTCGGCCGACCCGTTCCGTCCACCGCCTTATTAAGAGTACGTTATATACCGGGATTTACCGTTTTAATTATACAGCAAAAATAGGTATTATAGAAAATATTATGTTTTAGCGAAAAAAATGTATTTTCGTGGTTCCAATATATTACCCACGGGTCCTAACTTAATAAAAACAAAATTGATTTCATCAAGTTTGAGACCACGAAATTCAATATATTGTTTAATAGAGGGATTTTTTTCTGATTCCCAGGCAGTCTATTTGTACTAGAAAATAATAATAATAATAATAAAAAATCCCCCCTGTGAAAACATAGTGAATGATTACATCTTTAATTCGGCGATCATCTCCTCTCCGGATTGAATACATTTCGATTGTGGCCATTTGTAAGCGTTACAGGACCGATGTGATTATTCAGCAATTTTCTGAAGTACGTACTATTACATTTCGAAAGCGTCCAATTTAATTTGTTCAACTGAACAATTTTTCAGGTTTTCGCAACCAAACAGTGTGGATTATGCCTCACACATAGAACTTTGAGAATGTGTCCCTTACATTGACGCTATCAGTGATAAATAGATAGTTTTTGTTTTGAGAGGCCTCGTATCGCCTATCCAATCCTACGGAATATATTGATTTTGCTAAATAAACCTGTAGGTGTAGGAAGCATTACACTTATTTTGTTTGCTCGTCAATATAATATTTACCAATAACCAAACCGGACGCACGCGCCCATACCTACTATTATTATTAAATTATATGTAAATACCTTGAGTTTAATCATCCCCCGGCAAAGGTCGACGACGCGCCTCGTGCCCAGCGTGTTTAGCGTAACGGCAGTGCGGAGTGTCTCGTTGAACTTTACGGTGGCCGCAGAGTGAAATACGACCGTCACCTCCTCACTTAGTCTTTGCTTGTCCTCCGGGCTCAGGCCCAAGCCGGGATCAGACACGTCACCGCTGATACACACAATTTTGGCAAACACCTTATCCGCGTCCATTTCCGATCTTAACCGGTCGAAAACCTGCGAAAAATAAAAAACGCCACACGTTAAGTTTGATGGGGGAAAAAAAAAAAGTAGTGATGTAGTAGCACGTGTGAAGCTAACCACTCATTGACGTGTGGTGAAGGGGTGCCATCGTTTCTGGGGAGGGTTATCCGTCACTACGCATGTTTAATATATGTTTTATATTAAAAGTTCACCACTCCGTCAATGTAAAAAAACGTGTTTTTTGATTTCCGGTTTATATAGTCAAAATTATCGTTTATTATGCTTTCTGCTGCACAGTTATTAATACTTACAGAAAAGGTTTTCATTATAGTTTGCGTAGTAGGTAAAAATTACAAAAAAATAAAATAAAATAAAAATACGTTTAATATATAATTATTTATTATTCTACTCTTCGTGAAGTCGACGACTGACGTGTGTTTGTTATTTGAAAAAGCAATAACTGCAAACATATCCGGTTCAAAAAAAAAAAAAAATAAAAAATACTAGGGGGGACGAGGAATGATAGTGACTTGCATGCGAATATAATAAATACATATATTGTGTTTGTCCGTAATATTAGAAGGGAATTATTTCAACGGAAACGTCGGTTAATCGAAGAGCGAAGAGACTACAATATTATTATTTTGATCATATATATATATAATATTATTATTTTTTTTTTCATTGAGGAACAATAATATTATGTTCAACAATCGTGCTCGAAAAATGTGTGTCACGAACTACAGACATCATCCCAAATAAAGCTAGGGAAATGAAATTTTTTTTAATATGTATATTCGGAGTAGCTTTGGCTGGTTTCGACACTAAGACCTCATTTTTACTATTTTAACGCTAAATTTTACATTTATTTCTTATTTTGAGTCGTATTTCAATAACATAACATTCGGTTATTTATTGTTTTTCAACGAATATTTTTATCATACAAAATAAGAGGGTAATTCGATTCGAGTGACAGTGCTATGCTGTTCACTGATATTACTTCTAAAATACACATACACAAATATTTCAAAAAACGCCGACTAGGTGGTCACGGAAATATGTTGTTTTGTATTGATAAATAAATATTATTCCATTGAACTACTGTAAAACCGCTGTTATTAAGGCTTTTTCTACGTCGTTTTACGTGAACCGAAATAATTTGTTATAACAAAAATCATCGATAACAGTGTTCGTCTAGAGCCAATGATGAATGAATTCAATAGCATTTATTTTATTAAAATACGAAACATTTCGATAATATTTGATAGCATTATGTATCTAGACAAGGTTACGTGGTATCTTTGATACAATTATATATTAATAGTATCTAATATTCAGTTCTCGGTTTTGGAAAGCATTGAATGTCTTGTAATACGGAAATCACTGTATAAAAAATGTAAATACTAATTTTTAAGTAAAATGCCCGTTGATGGGTAGGCAAAATCTTGGTCAATCCCTTCCCTGGATTTTCGATAAACACATACAAATTGAAAACGATTATACGAAAACAAAGAGAATTGTTGGAGATTCCGAAAAAATAAATAACCAACGTATCTTTTAAGATATCTACTACAGAGTGCGTGGACAATTTATCCTAATATATCCTAATTGTAATTATTATCCAATATTTATCCAGTGTCTTGAATTGCAATATTATACTCGTATACGTTCATAATGTGTATTGTATTTAAATACCGAAAGTTAATGTATCCTGCAGTCTACGGATATTTGAAGTGTCTTGCCCGGACAACGCAGTAGTTGAATATCGGGCGATTTCTTTATTTGCCGGTATCAATTCGGTGGGTGCGATGAGGGAATTTGTTTTCAATAAAACGTATAGATATTCAATGAAAAAAAAAAAATAAATAATAATCCGATTCAGAAAAAGATTTTCTTTTCGCCGTATTGTTACCGGTGACCGGAGATCCGCATCTGATTGTATAATAAACAAACAAATTACAATATAAACACAATACGCACAATAAACAAAAATCACGAGCTAATCCGAACAAACCTTTTTGTTCGTTATTTTTTTCCTCTTGTTTACGGTACTTTTTTTTATTATACCTATTTTGTATTATTGTTATTTTTTTTATCGAGTAATAATATTACATACTCGTATTAATATTCGCTGTCCAAACCATTGTACAATTATAAATCATATTAAAATATATTATTTAGTAACGGGTATATCGATTGTTTTTTTTTTTTTTTTACTTCGCCATCATTTCTAACACCTATATTTCATAAAATGTATTTATTGCATTTTTACGGTACGTAATAAATAATCCGACGACAATTATAATTTAAAACTGTTTTTTAGACCGAGCGCAGTTAGGAATGCGTTGTATTTTACTAGGATATTGTGTGCTTTTTTTTTTTTTTCTGATTGTTAATACATTTTCTACCAGAAATTACGTACGTTTATCTTTGTTTGGATAAAATTTTAACATTGTTTCTGCTGTCAAAATTCTAGTAATTTCTTTAATTAATCATTTCTCAATACTACGAATTAAAGTGTCAAGCATACAATACAGTGTATTAACTGGGATTTCATTTTTTTTTTTTTTTTTTGATCATTTTTATTAAACTGAATTTTGTTTGTTTTCATCTATACACAAAGGTAATTTTCCAGGACTCATTTATGATATGTTTACTGAATGTTCTTTACATACTTATGAAACTTTATCATTATTCTCATTGTAAAAAGAACATTCTAATTTCATTTATTTTATTGCTATTAATTTTTTAATAACAAATATAATAATATTAAGAAACTTATGATAATATTCTCAGTTAAATAAAAGCTATTGTTGTTATACCAGAAACAATGCATTTTTTTTTCATGATTTTAATGAACTTTTTACTTATTTTCTTAAATTATATATTTACATATATTTTGTAAATGTCCATTTAATATTACGTACGCCTTAACTTTAATGCGGGGTGAAATTAGCCTGGGCCAATAAGGCCCAGTTGGCCAAGTTTGTAGTTCAGATTATGGCGATAATCGACAAAAGTACACGTCCGCGTTCTAGTTTTCATTTATTATGGATAGTCCACAAGCTGATGAATATCTGGTGAACACAGGGTTTGTGTTATGACTATAGTTTTCTAATAATAATTTTAATTAATCTATATGAAAACGAGACAGACGTCTGAGTTTCTGTCGTAACGAATTTCGGCATTATTAGAAACCGAACTTTGTGCACATCACTGTACACGAATTGCATACATAAAACGCCGTGCTCTGAGATTTCGTAGTCTAACCGGGCGTTTGAATATTATTGTCGGTAAATTTTAAATACGGAATTACCACCGGGCATTCGAATAAAACGCGTATATTAGTTTGATAAATATACTATTGTGCGTAATTTATATTATACATCGATGACGTTTCAACCGAATAAGTCGATAATCGTATGCATTTCAGTAAAATATTGCCGAGCGGGTAATAAAACGATATCACGGTCAAATATTAGTTGCTGGTTTGCCGATTCCACGACCGTTCTGCATATTTACAAATGCTCGTCTGTGTCGGAATGTCACGCGTGGGACTTTATGCCTTCCACGCGACAAAACACTGCGCTGCCTTACGCGTAAATATGTTAATCGAAATATGAATTATTTAGCTCCGACTCTATGCGTAAAATAACGTTCTCCTTGTTGCAATCATACAAGTGTACACCCGACAAATAGTCTGTAGGCAATACGAACGAACAACGACGAACAATCGAACGTCAACAACTACGAAATAAACGGGAAAAACCTGAGTACATATATATATATGAAAAAAAATTGTAACAAATGCCGTAATTTTTTTTTTTTTTTTTTTGACGGGTGATTATTTCGTGATATAAATAGTTTCAGATTAAAATTGTTCATTGAGCTTTTAACCGAACAATCGAGTATCGTTTTTATTGTATAAATAATAATTGTATGCAGCGGCGCACCTTGGTCAAATTTTACAGCATCACTATCCAATGTTTAAACACAGTTCGAAATGTATGTAATATACGGGAATGCTCGTATATGTGTATACAATTTATCATTGCAATACAATATTTATTTATTTTCAGAAGACGATAATATCATTATCATATTTTTTTTACTCGAATAAATGAATAAATCAAATCAATAAATGACCAAAACAAAGTCGTTCATGTTCGTCTAATAATTATCGGACGCATTCTTTCCAGACACTTTTTATAATATATATATATATATGTATAACAGACACTGATATATTTATTTATATTTATATTGTGGAGAGTGTTTTTTTTTTTTTTAAATACCTAGTGTAGTTTTAGTACCTGATAATATAGTATAATATTGCATTTATTATAGTATTCGGTTATTTATTGTTTTGAAAAGAATATATCACATAATACAAAATATACGGGGACAAATCAATACAATGTGATGGAGTTCTGCGGCACGTGGGTTCTTTTTAGTTATCAAAACATAAATTGTATACATTTTGATGTATTTTTAAACAAACACCAGAGGATATTTTGTTTTTAATGAATATGAAATGAGTGCTTTTGCAGTGGACGAATTTAAGTATGCATACTTATTTGATTGGATTTTAATTGGCATATAAATTATCTTTCTAATATTTTGATTATTTATTATACGGCGGGGCGATTTCATTTTATTATACTGTTTATGCAAATGTTAAATAATATGAGCAGTATTAAAGTTTCAACAATGTTGTATATTTTTTTTTATTTTTGCTTTCGTTTCACGCCAATAATGACCGAGGCCACCTGGAGAGCTTTAGAGATCTGGACCCAATAGTTTTTAGAAAGAACGCCGTTAAATTGATTAAAATAGTTAACTACTTATTATTAACTACTTTTGGTAAAAACATAAACCGTATACAGTTTTTAACGATTTAAATTTTTCAGTTTCTTTTTACGTTTTTTCTAGGTTTTAATAAATTATAGAGAAAACTTATACAACTTATTAAACCCCTTCTTACAGATGTGATTAAATATCCACTTATATACACTATTCCATTTTGAATTTTCGAACCCAGTCTGTACGATCGTCAAAAGATATTATGGTTTTCCAATTTTATGATTTTACTCGCAAAATATTGTATTATTAATTCTGGAAACAAAGATGTGATGTGAAAAACCGTGCAAGGCTTTAGGAATTTTTTTAAAAATTAGACCCCGATGACCAAAAATAAGAACTGCACGAGACCACCGGTTGGTATTCATTTCGGTGTGTAATCAAATAGCGTGTCAACTGCGACGACAACCGCGGCGGTGTGAATGGAAAGTGTGGTCAACTACAAGGTCGATACAATACGGTATTATAAAATAATATAATATATTAGTAAATTATACACATATTGGTAATGAACATGTTGCATTTATCCCGGTCAATATCAGTAATAGATTTGAGAGCTTACTGGTGACTTTTTTTTTTTTTTTGAAATTGTTACTTGAATTGTATATACACACTCAACGATGATACTGGTTGTGGGGAGAGGTGTGAAAGGGGATCCAGTTGTGTACGTTTATTGAACATATAAAACACGAGTACATAGTACCCGCGTTAAACAAATTTTAGACCCCCCTCCTTCTGAAATTAGTTGACCTATTAGTTTATATTACCCACCCCTTTAAGCGAACTTCAAATCGTGTTATTAAAGTGTTTGTGCCGAATTTTCGAGCGACACACGACAGAAATATAACTGAAAACTAAATTATGGCAATTATACGAAACCGTAAAATTTAATACCGTTGAATTTATTGTGTTTCTGTCGAAAAAATATGTGTTACATACTTTATTACAAAACACAACACATACGAGACCAAATAAAGACGGTAACAAATATCCCTACCTCTCTCCCCTCAACAACAACAAAAAAAAAAATATATATATATATATAAAAAATTGGCAGTCAGATGGTCATAATTTTTAATCCGCGCATAAAGCGACGGTACAACTACGCGCCCTCCATTAGCCCTAGACTATTCAGGAGGCGCGGTGGTTCGGGGAAGCCCCGGACGTATGCCAATACATCGAAAAGCGCGATTCCGGCTACCGCTTCCCAATTAACTTTCCGCCTTATCGCGGGTTCAGTAGCCGTCAGGTGGATAGCCCCGGGCTATTCAACCACTGCCCGACGAAACGCGTAAGCCCGTCCGACTCCAACCGCGAGGCGCCGACCGCGGCACAAAACCGCGGCCGACACCCGGGTCTCCGTTCAGCTCCGAGAACGGGTCGACGCCGAGGCCCCGGAGACCGCCCTGACTACTTTTTCAATAAACGTCAAAAGTTGGACACATCTCGACACCCAGCCACCGACGGAGCGGATGGTCAGTCCGCATCGGAGACAGTCGAGGGAGTAGAGTATTTTCAGCTCCCCTCCACCTACAGAACCCACAAATTAAATTGGGCGTTAAAATTTTGTACACGCATAACTATTAAACCCCAACCGTTTTTTATGCTCAAATCATATGTTATCACGTGAAATACCGAGTCATTTACCTCTACAGAATAAAATACAATAAAACGCTGACAACCATACTGTTACTAAATCAATTATATATATATAAAAAAAAAGAAATCAAAAAAATATTGCAACGGTGACAAGTCGGCCGGGGGAAAATTCGACTCTAGTGATGGATCTCTGCAGTTTTTTTTTATTATTTTTAAATTAACTCCGAAAAAAAAAAAAAAAAAAAAAATATAAACATTTTAAAAATATCGAATATTGAAGCCGAGAGGTGTGTTTGGTTTTATATCCCGTTCGAGTTTTTGTGTACATATACGATGTAGGTGTATAGGCAATATCGTAAAAGTGGTGGGTTTTTATCGTACTTTTTTCGTGTTATACGAAACGGTAACGTGACAGACTGTTCGTGATAGTATTAGGTATGTATCTACAATAGTTATATCTTTTAGCCGGAAAGCACTTTGCATGGATCAGAAGGTTACAAAAAAAAAAAAAAAAAAAAAAAATCGACTGCCATCGAAATATTGATCACTTGCGCAGCTGCGATGACAATAGTGCAACGTATAGTATTGTATCGTTTGCGCTGTCATATTACTATATATTTTTTCCAGCCATTTTATATGATAATCGGTTTATAGACGTTTTATCAAATAACCAATTATGACAAAAAACTGTCGATTATTATTAAAGTTCGCACAATGAAATTTCATATTTCTACTGATTTTCGTATTTTACAATTTTTTTAAGCGTTTTTTCTATACAAATTGAAAAAAAAAAACACCCTTAATAATTAATATAAAAATATTCGATTTCATCTCGGTCTCACAATGATAATTTTCGATTAATTTTCATTCGGACAATTTCGGTATTTATGGCTCGTGGGTGGGTCTTGATAGTAGCTATAGCGTATACTAATAATATTTTTTTGATAAAATATTGTTTCAATAAACAATTTTATTATGTAACCCGAACCTCGAATTATGAAACCGTATTTGTTTTAAGGATTTTGAGAGGAATGTATTGATTTTAATATAACGTGCAAGATATTTATTTTTTTTGTCTGTGAACGACATTTCTACAAGTAATCTTACTCCAATCAAAAAAATTACAACAGACCTTTTTTGTTCCTTTTATTATATTGGGTTTTTTTAATCGGTTTTTATAATAATTGGAAGTGGGACAATTGGGAAACGAAAAAAAAAAAAAACGTATACGACGCCGCGGTGTTACGATTTCATTATTTAAAATTTTTTTTTTTATAATTCGGTTAAAAATATAATGCATAATATAACGCAGTTATCACAGAATACTTATATTACTTAGCATTTTCTAGACGTGACCAAATGTTCAAATCATTTTAATGATTTGTTTAGTTATTTATAGACATTTATTATTTTCGAGTTTTTAGTTTTTATTCGTTAGTAGTATTTATATTTTTATAAGCGATTTAACATCATATTTTGACGAAAATCGTCTCACGGCATATTTTCAAACCGTGATAACCAAACTTCACTCAGAATCGTTTTCGGTTACCAATTATTTATCGTCGTTCACAGATATAAATCGAAAAACTTAACGTCGTTTACATCCTTTTTTTTTACAATTATTTTATTTTTTTAAATATCGTATTTAACTTTGAGCATAACTAATATAATATAATATTTTATCATTTTTATTGAACATTTTGCACAATACAATCCATTTCATCTCCGGTACCGATAATTGAATACGTGCAGTTGTTAATGTTACTGTCTGCAATCTGCGTTAATATCATGAAGGGGTTTTTTTTTCTAGGGTTATACAATAATAATTTCACAGTCCTGATTTACAGCAGTTCGATAAATGATAATAACGACTGCGATTCGATTGTTCGACGTGTTATTGTGTGAACATGCGACTTTTCTACCGTTCGAATTTTACACCTAATTTTTTTTTTTTAAATATCTTTATAAAACTGTAATATCATGTTTAGAAAAATGCTGATGTTAGGGCTTGTTACGATTATTTCTTAGCGAATAATAAAAAAAAAAAAAAAAAATCGATTTTGTTTATATTTTCAAAGTATTATCTCCTAATTACATCATCCGCTACATTTTCTATTTCAGAAACCTACAAGAAAACGTTGACGATTGGAGAAAGTATTCTACAGATCGAAACCGCGTTACTATCGTGAATTATTTCCTGCGTAGAAAAGACGACCAATTCGAATTATTTTTGTCAAAATTATAATTTCACCACTAAAAGAACAGGAGGATATGATTATATGATTATATTTTCGTCTCGGTCGTTTATCTACCGTAATGCACGATGAAAAATCCAATCACTCATTAAATCTTTTTAATCTCCGGTCCAGACGAGCCAGGAAAGCCGAGAAAGAGATGACGATAATTTAACATAGTTTTTATATTACAAGTACTTGTGAAAAATAACATAATGGAGTTTTTTTTTATCGCCACGATTTTTTCGAGGCGATTGATGATTTTGAAGGCAGTCCGACACTATATGTGTATACTATTGTTGATGCGAGATTAAAACACAATGTTAATAAAAATTCTATTTATATGCTTATTGAATTTACTGAACCGAAAAGCCGATAAGTTCGTATATTGTACGTTCACAATGATTTGTTGTGGATCAGTTTTTCATTTTTATTTTTTTTTTATGTATAGTATAATGACCAGGCAATCGGAGGGTTTAAGGTTTATAGCAAAGGGATGAACGTCTTGTGCGGCTGGACGCATTTTACTCATCGATTTTAATATTATAATATGTACTTACCATATTTGTATTTTTCATCATTCGATTTAAATATTTGCAGACAATTTTTGTACCGTTGCTAATAAAGAACGCTACATCCGCCTACCCGAATTTGAATCTTCGTAGAAATTCGTTAAATGAAATCATTTAAAAAAATTACGGTAAATTTATATTGCAATAATTATTGACTGTTGTTTATAAGCGTTTCACAAAAATGTAACTAAACGGCCTAACCCACATCATTGATTTACTCGGTTTGTCAGAACCCAGAAGATAATATTTACGAAGGCAGTCTTTATTTTTGATATTTTAAAATATTATAAAAAAGTTACTACTGTTAAAAAAAAAAAAAAAACTAACGCGGCTGTAACTTATTCGTTTGTTAAAATTTTAGAAAAACGGCAACGGGAACCGGCCTCGAAAATAATTTTTCTCTCCGGTGTTTAAATTTCTATTTTAAATTTGATATTTTACGTAACGTAATTTTGTTATGTCCCCCGTTATTTAAATTACAGACCTCGACCGAGGCAGTAACACGTTCGGATATGCCGTCCCCATAATGGAAACTGAATTTCAGTAACAGGAAACGATTAAAACTAATCGAAAAACGAAAATAACACGCTATATGTTAATCTGATTATATCATCATCCGGGTTATAATATTTCAATTATAATATTATGATTATATTGCAGATGAGGTTTTTTTTTTTTAAACGTTCGATAAACGGCGCATTTTGCGGTCATTGTGTTTGTTAAGAACTTACAAATATTTGAATGGTAAACAAAGAAAAAAAAAAATAATAAAACGATGATTCACCTCCGACTTTCACTGAACGCGCATTATGTTTGTGTATTAGGGTTGGGCGGGGGAAAGGGGGACATGTATTGACATTGTCTAAAACAAAAAATTTTAAAAACACGTGACGATATCACAAAATCTGTTGTAGACGTTATAATACCTGATAATTTACAGATTACGGATGCGGTTTTACCGGTACGGTTTTCTTTCTATTTCCGCGTGTGTCTGTCGCGCAGTGGCGAAACGCTATAATACAGACATCAAATATTGGGAGATTTGAGCGTATGTCGTACTGTTAATGTGACTCGCCGAGGGCATCGTCCTTCATACCCCCCCGGCATATTTGATTATATCCTTAGTGAATCGAGCCAATTGCAATACGTTATACACATAGAACTATGGTTTTTACTTCGTTTTCGTCGATCGCCAAACGCTGTTAAAGCTT
Organism: Cinara cedri; assembly: GCA_902439185.1. Classification (NCBI taxonomy): domain Eukaryota; kingdom Metazoa; phylum Arthropoda; class Insecta; order Hemiptera; family Aphididae; genus Cinara; species Cinara cedri. The sequence continues at coordinate 782,492 of CABPRJ010002374.1, forward strand.
CAAATCTGGCACGGTTGCTTGATAAATCCCGAACATTGCCGTTGTCGGGTATCATTAATATCAGTTTTTTTTTTTTTTTTTTTTTAAAAAAAACAAACTGTTCAAAAATTATGACATAAAAATCTAAAATGTACACCAAAGTATATGGGAGAAGTACTACTACTACTGATTTCGTGAATGGGAGAATGGGGGAATGGGGGAATGGGTGAATGGGAGGAGGAGGAGGAGGAGGAGGAGGTTAGCGGTCATATCCGCGTTTATCGGCTTAGGAACACTACCGCTATGAGCGTATTTATTGGGCAATGCAATATTGGAGTAACGTTATAGTTATACGCGGCGAGTGGCACGGAACGGGTCGTTTTATTGGTATAAAAGTCGGCCATTTTCGTCCGGTTTTAATCGCACGTCGTGGTCGCCTCCGCCGTCCTACGCACAGCGAACATGTTGGCGTTCGGCGGACCGCCGGCACGCGGCAATACTACGGCCGCAGCGCCCGCCGAATCCGCCGCCGCGTTATACCGCCGCGTCGCGTCCGCCGCATCAGCAGAACGGATGCCGCGGGCCCGACGATTTATTCGCGTTCCGTTACCGCGTTCGACTACCCGCCCCGGATAGATGCGACCCGTTTTTGTTGAAAACCCTCGGGCGCGCGGACGCGTCGATTCGCGGCGGTTAAACGGCGGTAACGGCGCGACGCCGCGGACAGTGCGCGTCCGATTGCGCGACGGGCGGGCGCCGGCCGCCGTCCGTAACGATGTCCGGCGACGGGACCGCTCGAGAAAACGTCCGACAACGGAGTGCGCGCGCATAACAGTAATCGCATACGTACGCGTTAATTATACACGGGTTCGGCGGTAGTAATGTTGTGTCGCGTATTATTTAGGTATTTCACATTGTCGTGTACGCCCCCGCCACCGTTTCGCGGCCGGCCGGAAACGAAACGATTTAATATTTTTATTTTTTTTGTATTTATTTATTTTATCGTTATTGTTATTATTGTTGTGATTGTTTTCCCGTTGCCGCGCCGCGACGAAACGCGTCCGTTCCGACGCGTCGCACGCACTTTAGTATTTTTTTTTGTTTTTTTTTTTCCAACACGCCGGCAGAATTTAATAATACGCCAGTATTTCGTAACGAGCGGTGCTGGCGGGTAGCTGGGTAATACGGGCGCGCCGACACCGGTGTCGCGCGCGTCGTCGGCTCGCGAAACGGTCGTTTTTAATTTTTTTTTTTTTTTTTTTTCCTCTCATCTCGACGCTGTTTCGCTAAGACAACGCGCGCGCGTTTCCGATGGAAATCNCGTTGCCGCGCCGCGACGAAACGCGTCCGTTCCGACGCGTCGCACGCACTTTAGTATTTTTTTTTTTTTTTTTTTTTCCTCTCATCTCGACGCTGTTTCGCTAAGACAACGCGCGCGCGTTTCCGATGGAAATCGGTTATATTTTATCGGACGTCAGCGTTACGCTAACCGCCCGCTAACCGTTCGACAAATCGTACCTGTACAGCGTCCGCATTACGTCATAATGGGCTATTGGTAAGCAGATCGCGTCGTCGTCGCAGTCGCGCGGGCGGGTAGTCGGAACGCCGGGACGTAGGCGTGTGTCGGGTGTTTTAGTTTATGATTTCCGCGTGGATTATTCTGCGCGCCACCCGACCGAACACGGCGCAAAAGAAATTGCGGCTTCCGAGCCGCGGAATTCGGTTAACGCAAACAGTGTTAATGTTTTTATTGGTATTTATTTAGTTTTTTTTTTTTTTTGCTTTGCAGCTCCCATCAGAGATCTCCGAATTTCACGCGCCGTCAATGCTCGCTCCACATCTCGATCTCTACAAGTCATACCGAGTTCACTCGGTCCATCCACCGTTGTCACGGTTTTCTCATTGAGCAGGTTTTCAATTGGCACCGTTAATGAACGCCTTTATAATCGAAACACCCTCCTCCTCACGCCGTATCATTATGACCGGTCAACTCTAACATTTTTGAAATCAGAAAATCTCGTGAATTCCGTGTGTTATACGGGCCAAAAGCAGTTCTCTTAAAAATAATAACATCACATACCAATTGAAAAAAAAAAAACAAATGTAAATTATACGAAATAATAGTTGAATATCAGTTTTGAGAAATTAAATCAATTGGCCGTAATAACAATCGTTATTGTTGTATACGCCTAATCTAGACAACCCGATTCTGAGCACTCTGTTCATCGGCTATTTGTATTATAACTTTTATTGGAAAAACACGAAAATCTTCGTGTTCAGTTGATTGAAAATAGTCTTTCTCGTAATTTTCTAAGTTTACTGACATTCGCCAAAATGTATTATACAATCAATGACAGTATAAATGCATACAAATTTCAGCATAGAATATAATTATCATTATGTTGATAATGCCATTATGATAATGGTCCAGTTTTAGGTTTAACTGTTGGTAAATATGATCTGATAAGGGTTTTTTTTTTTTTTAGTTTTAATAGAACTGCTTTGTGCTCGCATTATACAATCTGTTTAAGTCTGCGTTTTTTCTCCGCTCGTAACATAACCCCCCAAATATATTTTTCTAAGTATTTTCCTTTCGAAAGTCAATAGTTTATTTTCGTCACCTTACGTCGTGGACCACATTCGTTTATGACAATAGGGCATAAGTAGGCAATGTATAGGTTTTTCTTTGTTTCCACGAGAGTTTACTGATTGGTTTACTCATAATCTACCCTCTGTATGCCGCACATATTTTGTACTTAGTTTCTTTATGCGTATTATTTTTATGATTTATACTAGTACCTTTTATAAGTATTTAAAATTCTCGACTTGTTTTTTATAAAAGTATATATATTTTATAATTATTTTACATGTATAATATATAATACAATATAAATTACTACGTCCGTGGTTTTTAACAATTTTATCCTAAATCGAAATTTAAAATGTAAAAAAACAAAATCCCGAATTTCCATTTGTGTAATTTTCGAACGCAGCCTCCCGGTTCCTCCGATGTGCCTATAAATTCATAGGTAGTAAAACTAATACATTCCGCGTTCACTTTAAATCTAAAATGATTAATCATATCAAATATTATAATATTCGATTTTCGATATTCGGTGGTATTGTTTTTTAAAATAATATTTTCTTCCGGACGTGTATCTACACACGTGATCCGGACGGAACCGATTAATCAAATTTTAGATTTATATTGGTTGTCAAATTACTACATTATACTGCGCATCGTTCTGCTATTTCGCCGAGTAATATATTATCGTCATTCGATTTATCATTTATGTTTGATATAATATTTGCGCTTAATAATATATTAAACGTGATTATTGGCATTATGACATACAACATAATAATAATTATCGGTCGGCTATGATTATGTGTGTTCGGTATTTTTAACACTTGAAATTAACGAAAACGGGTTTAAAAATTCAAGAAACTTTGAAAAAAGCATTTGACAAATATTTAAAGATACCAAAATAGTATAAAAAGGGTTTATTAGTATCTACTCTAATGGCTTTAATTTATAAATTACAATTTTCTAGTACAACAAATGTACGATATATGAGCATTGGACATATAATAATATAAAAATCCTGGAAGAAATATCGTCAAATGAGGGCATTATATTTTCACGGTCCTGATAACCGATAACGGATAACAAGAGTTAATTTAAATTTTAGAGTGTGTAGCGAAGAATATATTCGTTTTACTAAGATGTGTATTTTAAAAATATTTTTTTAATACTTTTTATGGTTTCGTTTTTTAAACACTTTTTGACTAAACAAATGATTGTTTTTTAATTTTTAATTTTACGCAGTACCTCAAATGATGCGAACATTCTTTCCAGCAGTATATTATTTGAAATATTTATTGACAATAATTTACCCTTAATCACATTTTTTTTTTTTTGTGGTTTTTCCCCTCGAAAAACACTTTTTTTAAATTAATCGAATCTTACCTTAATAGATGCAGACTGTTCGTGGGTAGTATTTGATAAAAATTTTAGAAAAACAAAAGTTATTTTATACAATTTAAAAAGTTAACAATAAATTTCGATAATACGATGCGTTGGTTTTATATCAACTACAGTCACAGTGCCCAAAAAGACAAACCACCGAGGCCATATTATAAATCCATTTAGGTAACGATACCCTCGATATTTTGAAAAGTATTGAATTTTTTCAAAGAAATAATTGTTTTTAAAATAATTAAACAATTACATTTGTAAACCTAATAATTTGTAAGCCTAATCCAAATATGTCTAAAAGTAAAAAAAAAAAAATATGTTATTCTTATAAATATATATTGTAAATTTTGAAACAACTTCCCATTCAAATATCATTAAGTGAAAAATCCGAATATTTTCAAATATGAATTGAAAAAAAAGCCGGACAACTTCGCACATTAGTGGGCTACTGTTGTAGTTAAGAAGTTTGGAAGATAGAAGCGGGTAAATTTAATGTATATGTATAAGCAACGATAAATCATATTGCTAACAAAACACGATTCTGAGCGGAGTTCAGTTGGTAGTGTTTTTTTGTCAACAATAAATATTATGGTAAAATAATTACATAGGCATAATATATTTGCTTTGATAATATTTGTTTAATACTGTAACTATTTTTCTGTTTTTCCTAAAACGCCTGGGAAAATCAAAATTGAAACTTGTAATTCGGATCAAGATTTCTGGTAGAAAAGTTATCCACAGAAAAAAAAAAATAAACATATTTTTGTGAAACTATAAACTTTTCGCCCCCCTCAGAATAGGTATACGCAATACGCTAGATCTAAAAGTCTTTAGCACATACCAAAAATCTGGTATCGGCTTTGTGTTTTTAAGAAAATGCTGCTATTTGATCTAAGAAACACAAATTATTACGTATGTTTCTTAAAAAAAAAATCTCAAATATCATAGCGGGGGGGCGGAGGTGTTAAAACTTATTGCGCGGCGTTCGTTAGAAATTGAGTATTGCAGCAATATAGGGAAATATTTTGTTAAGAAATATGGTTATTGTTCGGTTTTATTCGTCGATATATTATTGTTGGTTATTGAACGGGACGAGGAGAATTTGCACTTATACTAATCATAATAGTATATGTGCAGGCATTACCTACCGGAATGCATTTCAAAAGTTTTGTGTAGACCGTTCACGTACCTACTGCATCGACGGATTCGAGGTCGTCGGACACCGAACGGTATCGCGTGAATAATTTATTAGTCATATTTTCCACAGTAAGCGAAACGATAACATGCCGAATTGATGCGGTATAGCCGAAGTACCATAGAGTCCAGCTAGTCGCTTTTTTTTTATTTAGGCGGTTATTACGGTCGAGGACAAAGAAATCGGTATAAAAATAAAAACAAAGGTTTTTACTATCGTGTTGTACTTGATTAAGTTTACTTTTACGATTATTAAAAAAAAAAAAAAAAAATCGGTATGCTTTTACTCAATTTCGCAACTTTGCCGTATCGCCAACAAGAACCATGACAGACGTCAGTGTATAATAACGTAACATATTTTTATATGATGTACTTAATAACATTATATTCAAAATTTTACTACATTTCGTTATTTGTGTTTTTATTTGAAAAAGTAATGTATTAATTGTATTAATGGGAATTTCAAGTACATTTTTTTAAGCGTTCCGTGTTGTTTTTTAGAACATCAAATTCCATAACTATACATTATTATATTATAAAATTAGAATACATATTTTGTGTTTACATAGATTATGTAACTATAACGATGCTTACCGGGTTTTCCAGCAGCTCCTCGTACCGGCACTGGATGTCCTTTCCGCGTTTGGGTCTGATCAACAAGTACAGCGTCTTGAGGCCCGGGCACGATCGTAGCAACTTTTCGACCAATGCCTTGCCCACGAAACCCGTGCCACCGGTGATGAACACCGTAGCCCCGTCGTAGAAGTCGATCACTCCGCCCAATGCCGGTTCGTTCCAGTCCCGGCACCCGAACTCGTTGTTGTTGTCAGCCATGGTCCTTGAAATTATAATTTGATAGACAGGTAGATAGGAAATACAGCTACTGACACGTATTTCAGGTTCAAATATCAGCTATGCGTTTATTGTTGTACGTCAGATACTATAGTCCAATGCGGCCAAAGTCATCAGCATATGCTATAATAATAAAACAACGAGTCAATAAGTTAATACGTGCACGCCGTTAAAATTTAAAATTGTATTATTTCAAAACCTAGTTTAACAGGAAAACTATTATTATTAATAACTATTGTATTGCTAAATAAACGAGGAAAAATTCCAAAATCAAAAGGTCTAGAAAGTTATTTTCCAGAAAGTCTGTAGATTAAAAAAGGCAAATTCTCAGAAAATGAATGGATCGACAGAAAGTATGAATCCGGAAAATAAAATAGCCAGGTGATACAAATTCCAGAAAAAAAATAATAAAAGAATAAGAATAATCGCAGAAAGTCGTTTTTCAGAGATATCATATACATATTTCTCATTCTGTATCATATTTCATACATATTTTTAACACTTATTAAACTTATATTGCATCAAATGCAGAAAAAAAATTGATAACACAACCTATTCTGGCCTTTTTTATTTTCTATAAAACTACTTTCTAGTTATTATATTTTCTGTAATTTTGCTTTCTGTTTAAATATTTTCTGGAATTTTTACATTATGACTGTTTTATTTTGTGGAAATTTATTTTCTCAATTCCTACTTTTTGGTTTTTATTATTTTGGTCGTATAGTTTTTTAGAACATTATATGAGTCCCTCTATTTACATTTCAATTATTATGACAGCAAAATGATAAAAGTTATCTAGTAGAACTAAATTATATCCAACCTAGTAATTATATTTTATCGTTCATATTACATTATATTTATTTTTTAATATTTGCATTATATAAATATTTATATTGTTTATGAAACTTGTAAAACCGTACGAATGTACATTATATAAATTATATTTTTTATGTTGATGGATTTTTCACCATGTGTTTTTTGCTGGTAAAAGTTATTTTTTTATGGAAATTGTAGACAAAACTAGTGAATAATATTTAATAACGAAAATTGCATTAGTCATTTATCATTTTATTTTAGTTATTTTACCATCAGACAATTGTAAAATCCGCACTTTTATATAACATTATTACATACTAATTAAACATTTGTAAAATAAGACTGCAAGGTATAAAATTTGTATTTTCGTCCAACCTGGTCCATAAAACCATTTAAATTTTTTAATGTTGCCATAATTTATTCCACACCAATATACATTGGACAGTGTAGCATTTTTTGAAATACACATATTGTTCTGTGAAACAAAACTAGTAGTGCTGCCAACCGATAACAAATTTTAAAATAAAAATACGCCGGTTGTGAATTATAATAGTTTAAATAATTCTGAATAAAAACGTGCGATTAGGTCATTATTTCGACTCAGTGGATTAGACCAATTCTGCGTTCGGTGCCTCAACCTAACCCTTTAATTTGTTTTTAAATCGTAAATAATAAACCGATTTAGGTAAGTATAAAAATTGCAAAGGTCAAACCTGATGAATATATTTAAAAACCTTTCTCATTCCCCGAATTTTTTTCCGCTCGTGGAAAAATCAAAATGTACCTATATAATAATGTAATACAATTATGAACAACACGATCACGACCATAGACAATTTCTCAAAAGTCACAAAAATATGAAAAGTATATTTGTTTAAATATTATTTGACAATAATTATTTTAAATAATATTATAAGTCAATTTGTTTGGACGAAAAATGAAACAATTGTTTGGGCTGTGAAAAAAATAAAATAAATTTCGGAAACTTATTTTAGCGTCTGTTTTATACTCTGCCGTATACGTGGGTAAAATATAAAAGTTTTAAGTTTCGCAAATTATTTTTTTAAAATATGTATAGTTGCAAATTTGTGTGACGATACGTTTAGTGAAAATTGATAAAATGGTTTAAACTCGAAATTATTAAAAACAAATTTATATGTATGTAACAAAAAGGGTACATTGAATAAATAAAAATAGAAACTAATAAAAAAGTTATTATTAACTGAAATTAAAGTCTTTGAAAATGCGATGGAAAATGTTTATTAAAAACGAAAACTTCTAAAAACAGAAATTATAATTTAATCTTTTAACGGAACTTTATGGAAACGAAATTCTCGTTTTATTTAAATTATTATTACGTTTTAGTATATTTATTACGCATACACGTTTTGAAATTAAATGAATAGATATTTTGTTCAAAATAACAGCCTCGCGATCAGATACTCAAATAAAATTAGCATAGGTATGTATTTAATATTTATTTGAATATTATTGTCCATAGGAAAAAAAACTCCGTTTTCGATCTTTTTCCAGAATCGAAAGTCTGGAACTACATTTTTCAAGAATGGTATATCATCGATTCGAAAATTAATGAAAATTCCCCAAGGTATTATTATACACCGTTGATTGTTATTATTATTTATTTAGGGGTTTGAAGAGTACCAAGTTTCCGTACGTTTAATACCGATAAACGGTGGGAAATCAGCTATACATGCCGATGTCCGATTTAGAATTCACAAAGTATTCATACGGTTGTTGACATATTTTCTAAGTTTCTAGGAAGGCGATTTTTAATTTTCAGTTTTGAAAACCTTCAAAATGATGATAATATTTTGGAAATTTACGTGAAAACACCGAATTAAATTTGTATGTATATTTGGCATATTAAATTTCAGAATAAAAATCAGCTTCCTAGGAAACGTAGATAATTTGTCAAAAACCCAAGCAAACTTTAAAAATTGAAATAAAACATCGGAATTTATGTCTTATTTCCCACCGCATTGGTCTAAAACGTTATATTCGTCTGTATCTCTTCCCTTTAAATGGATGTCGGGCAGTAGATAAGTGGAAAAGTTTTATTATTAAAGTGGCTGTAAAATGGTAAAAACTAATTTTTAAATTCAACATAGTTGAAAACAATTTGGAAAACCTGATCCGATCTCCCCTGCCCCTGTTGAAACATAAATTTCAAAAGTTAATTAAAATTGCACAAGTTATTACTATTAATAACTGCAGTGGTGTTCCCATAGGATATACCACAATAGTATATACGCAGTATTAAACTTTCAACATTTTGGAGACAAATCGTGGGTATGCTGCTAATACCTACTCTAAATTAGTTAAAAAAAATAAATAAAAATAATAATGTATATCATCATTACAAATGCTCATTCGTAGAACCATAAAAGTAACATAAATTGTATTTATTTTATCAATTATAAATTGACTAAATCAAAATTTTCTTATGATTTACAATTGTACATTTTTTCAACTTTGAGCGTTTGATTTGGTAAATATTGTTTAGTTTAAATCGAAATTTTCTTATATACAGCATGTAAACCATGATAACGATACCTAATGAAAGGTATGAGAATAGTCATACTCGAATTGTACTCCCAAACAAATTTACCAGAACACCGCTGTTTCCAAGACAATATTATAAAGTCCAAGTCATTGAAGATTGCGTAATCCACAATGATGGACCTTGTACAGTTGCGCGTCATTAAAAATCCAACCACTTTCTTTTCGATTGAATACTACAATGTGATTCATTTATCATGAACCAGCAATTTGTATTTTATATTTTTATTTTAATAGATTTTTAAATAGCAATCTTCCATTTCAATCGCAGATTCAAATAAAGAATATTTGTCTAGATATTTGTATAGGTATATACAATATATATAAAACACTAATATCATAATATTTACAGTTTATGATTTATGGAAGAATTATTGTTTGAAAATAGGTATGCAATTTATTACTTTTCCCTATGCTTCCGTTCTAAACTTTAAAATAAATATAAAATGTAAATCTAATATAAGTGTTGTACATATAAATACGTATAAACATTTCTAGGAAAATATCCTCTATTCGAATCTGTGTTTAAATAGAGGAGTTTTTACTTAAAAAAACAAATGTATATACTTATTTAATGTACATAGAGTAAGAGAATAAAATTAAAAATGATTTTAAAATAAATCTTACAATATTTCACAATGATAAAAAAAAAAAAAAAAACAGATATCAAATTCACTTAAAATCCTTTCTCGTTTATGATAAAAAAAAAAAAAAAAAAAACACTGTATAATATTATAATTTCTATATTATAATATATAAGTATCTTTATTCTTACTGACAGAAACTTGACATTTTTACAGTATTAGTACCTTTTAAACCGTAGACATTCACTAAGGGAGGATTTTGAAAACTTCATTCTTAAAAGATGGCTAGCATGAGATTTTTGACATTTTTTGAACAAACAAATTGAATATTATTTGTTGATTTATATGTTACCTTGGTGACGTGGATTATAATGTTCCTATCGCCGGCAAGAAAACATTTAATATTAAACACCATTGGTATTATTACTATTATTATTATTCACACCAATATATTTTAGATTCTGAGTGAAGCAAGGAATGTATTGGTTTCAGAAAATGGGATACACCTAGGGAGGTCAGTAAATATCTTCCCAACAAGCACCAATTAATTTAACTCAATTAGTTGGTTCCCAAGAAAGTCTAAAACCTTTGCGATGAGAGGCTTCCGTTTGGACCAAAATACTAATATATTTTTAAACTATTAATATGTATACTGAAAAATTTGATCCAACTAAAAATGTGGCCTAGGAAGCGCTGGGTGGAACAGTTATACATTATATAAAGTAATATCACGTTCAAATGTAATATAGTTTTAAATTAAAAAAAAAAAAATAAATAAATAAAATAAACAACAATAATAACATGTCGAGAAAATGCGTAGTCGTTTTATTTACGCAAAATACGTTTTCTTGATACTTCCGCGGGAGCAGAGAGGTTAATACGGTTTTCATATTCTTTTTAAACCTTTGGGCATAATACCTATTGTACATAATAATACGAGTACGTTCTTTGTTCGCGTAAATCGCTCACAGCGCGGTAAAATGTATTTAATTTTTTTTTAACTTTGCCCGGTTTTTTTTTTTTAGTCCGAGGTTTTTCTTTTCCTTTTAGTAGGTAGTATTATTTTTGTTTCGTGCGTGCAATAGTAGATAAACGTGGGTTTCGCATGTACAATATTATTAATTATTATTATTATAACGAATTTAAAATTTTTAAATCCCGCTGTTATGATAACATAGTAGAAAACTGCAACAATAATAATAATATCATTAAAACCGTCGAGATTGTGCAAGACTTTTATTATTATGAAAATAAAATGTTCAATCGTGTCTATAACACTATCGTATAATTCGTACATTTTTTGAAAACTTCAAACAAATCGTATTCACCGAAATCTGCTAATATCCTAATTGGTTTCAACAAGTGACCAGGATTTCAATGTATATACAGAGTGTTTCGAAATTGAGTTAGCACAAACATGTTTTTCTGGAAAACTCTACCCTATAGATGCACCGGGTGAAGTTATTTTTCACTCAAATCGTGATATACTTTGAACGAAAATTGTGTTGGGACAATACGAACATATTGTTATTATCGTTACTAAGATTGGTGTGACCCGTCATTTTAAAGTAAAATTTTGTGACAAATCACGTGATTGGCACCTATCTAAATTGTTTAGTATTCGAGAATACTTAGCGAGTAATAAGGCAATTCTGAAATATAAGAATTAACAAAATACAGATGAAAAATTGATGCTGTACATTATCCACCTCGCACAGTGTTTAATCAATTAACGAGTGTTACACCTGAAACGCTGACAAATAATTATGAATTATTCAAATCATTATATTGTTTCATATAATACGTGAAACGTGCACACGCATTCGTTACAGTTTTGAAGAAAATATAAATTTTACTAGAAAATCTACACCGCGAAAAGTATATGCGGTTCATCCGGCTAAAGTTTATTTAATACGTCATTTCTATACAAATGGATAACCAAAACATCGGAAAGTTGCAAAAGTTTTTTGAACTCGTGGGAGCATCTCGTGTGCTTGACGTAATGCAAGTTTTGATTTTAGCATATTATGTTTTCTGCATCTGATATATTATATTTAGGTTACACACGTACAAAAATGGCTTATGTTTCATATATATATACGGTTAAAAACTCGTATATCTACAGGTTATACGACATAAAGGACCGTTTTTTTTTCAGAATATTTTAGGAATAATATATTACGAAGAGTCTATGTAACTATATAATAGACATATTTTAAAAATAAAAATCTAAGGGGGAGTTAAAAGAGAGGATATAATAAAAATAATTTAATTTATGTTTATCGATTCTGAAGTCGTAATTTTCCCCTAATTTGACGTTAATTTAGAAATCAACAAAGATTATTTAAAATTTGTCAGTTTTTGTTCATTTATTTAATAAACTATGAGGAAAATAAAAAAAATTAAAAAAAATTTTTCCTTTATGTATCAAATCGATTAAAGTTCTATAAGAAAGTTTGGTTAGAGCAATATTTCTGACAAGAATGTTGTTTTCACACTCAAATAAAAAACACTTCATAGTAAAGCTGAACTTCACTCAGAATCTAAACTGTAAAATATTATTTCAGCCGTTTGTAATTTTTCATAAATATCTATAGATTTTAAAACAAAAATATCCTTATATAATAATATTCTCTAAGTATAAACTCAGGCTAACAAAATACACATATAGGTTACGATTTTTTGTAATAGTAAATAGTAGACTATATAATGCATTAGTTTTATACTCGTATTTACATTTATTTATTTTCATTCCATTTACGTAAATTCAGTGAACTGCAGATGCATTTATAAACGCAAGGTGCAACCCTCGAAACACTAAAACGCACTCACATTAAGGGAGTTTGCACCGAAGTACTTACGCATATAAAATGTAATGTGACACATTATTATAATAAATGTGCAATATGGTGTGTGGATATTCGATTACTTTTTTTTTTGTTCAGTTATTCGCATATTATATTATTATATAAAAATAATAAGGCAAAAGTCATTATTACAATTTAGATATTTTTTTTTTAGATTCTGAGTTTATTTTTTATTACTATTCTCAGGAAAACTTTTTCGGTTAGTCAAAAAACGTTACAAAAGCACCGCAAAGGACATGGAATATTTTATTCAAAAAATTTTGCAAAATACAAAAGTTGAAAAAAAACTTAGATTTTGTATAATCGATTCTAGGATTCTAATGGCTACCTATTAAACTTTCAAGTTATAAGATATTTTATTTTGTATATTTATATTTTATTTTAAGTGGCCGGTTTATAAGGTTAAAAATTAAATTGTTTCAATATTAATTTAAATTAAATTTCAACGCATTTCAGAGTTTCCCTGCATACGAAAACGAATGTATTAGATTCGGTAAGTATTTGGTTCATCGAATGCCCCATAAGATATGCTACGTGGTTTTAATTTATTATGTAAAATATAATTTTCTGATTAAAAAACTAAAGAGCATACTTATAATACGAAATATTAAAATTAAAAAAAATAAAAGATATTCTATCTTATATACAAAATATGTTACGTGATAAAACATTGCCACCATTTCTAATTTATCGAAAAGTGTTTTCTGAGGAAAAAACCACACTTTTTAACAGCGTTTCGTTTAGTTCAGAATCTAAAATACAAATAAATTATGTGAGTGCACCTATTATGATCTTATTAAAATACAATTTACCTAAATGATGTCGTTTATTTCAAATATCATGACGTATTGGTCAAAGATATAAATACGATTTTTATTTCAGATTTTGAGTGCAGCAAGGAATGTATTGGTTCTACCATGATGTTTGTTTTGTCTGTAAATAACTTTTCTACAAAAAATCTTGCTCTAATCAAAAACCACAAAAGAGTTTTTTTTTTTAGCGTTTGGGACCTGGTTAGTGTATTGGGAAAGTTATTATTTAATTGGCTTTGTAGTTTTTATAGTAATTGGGAAAAACTGAAAAAAAATCGTGTAGGAAAAACAGACAAATTGAGTGTAACATAAAAGTCTCATTGTTTTCGATTATTCCAATTTTATTTTGAAAACCGTCAAATTATGTACACAAAAATATTTATCTATGCGTACAGAGTTGAAAAACGGTTTAAACTTTTAGAAAATTTTACTGCTTCTAGAAAAGGTAAATATAAGTTCTCTGTCAAAATTTCAAGTATTTACGAATATATTTAACTGAATCGCAACAAAAAACAAAATTTAAAATAACAAAAGCATTATTTCCGTAAATTCTCCCATTCTTATACTGTCAATATCGGTTTCTAATGATCGTATAAATAATTTCTAGGCTAATTAAAAAAATTAAAGTACCTATTTATGCATTAAAATATTAAATGATATAAACATGTAAACATTATAATAAATAATATAATATTGGTGTGAGAGTTCTCCCATGACTTGGGCTTAATACTGTGTAGCCACCTAACACTACGCATATACATAATGTTTATTGCCACACATAAAAAAATTAATTCGGCACCGCTGATCAATAGTATCAAGATTTGTATTAATTGTTTTAATTTAGTGCAATATGTACTTCAAATAGTACTCAAACTAAACGATATTTAGTAATAATCATTGCAATTTAACTAGAAAAATTTATTTCATACAAAATGAATAAATAAACAAGATTTTTTTATACTCCACAATATCACATAGTTTTAGATTCTGAGTTAAACGAGGAATGTATTGGTTTTACAATTATGTTTATAAGGTATTTTTTTTTTTTCTTACTGTGTATAGAAATTCTACCAAAAATATTGCTCCTTTTCAAGTTAGCGCCTTTTCTGAATGAAAATTTTCTTGGGTTGATACTTTAAGAAGGTTTTTTTTTTGATTTTCCAGGCATTTTTCAAAATAATTTAAAAAATAGGAAAAAACGTAGGGAAAATGGGGAAAATTTATGAAAATAATGCTTTTATTATTTTAAATTTTTATTTTGTAATTCATTTAAAAATGTTTATAGAGACTTGAAATATGGACAGAAATCTTATATTTACTTTTTGTTAACCAGGCAAAATTTTCAAAATCTTTGAGTCATTTTCGAGATATTTATAAATATTTAATATTTTTATGTTTTTATATTATGTATTTTTATTTAGTAAATATGTTATTAAAATTATATGACTAAAAAGTCAATTGACAATTTAACACAAAGTACATTATAAGTTGTACATTAAATTTCTCTCTATATCCTGCCTTCTTAATTTCTCACCTACAACAGTGGAACACCCATTGTGTGTAGTCTATTCGTTTTTTTTTTTATCGAACACTTTAACTAACTAATTTATTGATGCCCACCGTTGGGTCTAAGTAATATTTATCTGAGTGATCTTATAATTATAATTCGTAAATTTAATTTAATACCTCTTTTAAACCAATAAGGGTCGACTTGAGTACTCCCACAGCATTCAAAAGACTATCTCGACCAGCTTATACACAATAATAGTTAAGTACAGGTTAATTCGATTATAATTAGAAGAAAAACAATTCGCTCGTGTTTCCTATAGTAATTTTCGTATTACATAAAATGCGTTTAACAGAATTGCCTAATTTTTTGATACGATACCTGTGCCATCATATTTAAATATTGGATTCGATTTTGAAAAATAATACTGGTGTACAATCAATATTTGACGAAGATGCTAACCAAAAATCCTTTTGCTAACCTACTTTCGCGTATGGTAAAATGAATTGATGTAAAATTCTCTTTTTTTATTTCTATTAAAAAAAGAACAGTATTTTATAGCGTACACTCTCTTTACCAATACAGTTTCGGTTCTATAAATTCTAATTGCAAAATTGTAGATGTATACAATTATATCTAAATACGTATATATATCATCGAATTTTGGAGTATACAGCCGCGTCACCCAATTATGTGATATTTTCAGAGAAATAACAAAACTAAATATAGTATAGTGCGCGCGATAATGTGTTGAACAATATTGACGATGCGGAAAATTAACGAATTATGCCCTGTCGCAGCAATAATAATATATCGTATAAAATACTGAGAACTCTCACCTAGGAGACGTGATGTGTATTTCGCAATAACCGAGTAAAACCTTTTCAATGTCACTGTCTAATATCGGGCCGCTGTCGTATTATTTTACGATCAAACTCAAATTTCGAGACAGTATAAAATTAAATCGCTTATTTCAGAAACTCTCTTAAGTCCACGTTTTCCCTATCTTAATTGTTTCTTTAAACTTCTAGAAATTAGTAAAAATATTACTCATTCTTACGGATACCAGTATGATGGAGTTTTAGCTCAAAGACATGTTGAGAAACGAAATTACATTTTGTAATTTACACATATTAAGAAATTTCTGGAGTAAATAATATTGCCATACACTGTTTTAAATTCTGAGCTGAGTGAGGAATGTATTGGTTTTAAAAAGATGTTTATTTTCGCTATTATTTTAAGGTGCAACACCTTTTCTGAAAAGAAATTTGACTGAGACTAGGGTAGTACTTTAAGGAGGCCGTATTTTTGATTTTACCAAGGATATTCATAAGCAATGAGAAAACATAGGATAAATAGGAAAATGTACAAAATGTACAATTTTCAAATCATAAATATTATAACTTTTGAAAAAATTTGTAACCGAACTTCGGCAAAATCATTTTTCATTATAAATGATTAATTGCTGTGTACAGATATACAATACATTTCTCCTCTACCTTCTTAACTTCTCACCTTGTGTCAGAGCTACATCGAGTAATTTCATATGTATTTGTATTATGCAATGATAAATCATTGTTAATGGCAAACGAATCTAAGTCTGGTTCGGTTTTAAACATATCTTGAAGTGTCGTAAATTTTACCATTTTCATAAAAATTTGAGCTTAAACGTTTATGTATATAAATATTTGTTTTGAAAACGGATACAAATCGTAGATATTTATGTGAAGTCAAATAAATTTTTTTCACATAAAACTATATAAAAACTAAAAAAAATTAGAAAAGTTGTTTACAGTCAGAAAAAAAAAACAAATCATACTAAAACCAATGCATTCCTGGCTAAACTCAAATTCTAAAATAATTTGTGATACCCATACGACAAGAAACGATTGTGAATACGATAATATAACCGGTGATTTCCGTACCGATCTCCAAGTTCACGATCTTCACCATCGCAATAATAATATTATATTACTACGCTTATACCCCCGAATAACAATAATTTGAACGTGTGTATGTACCCACGTTATCGCACGACAGACGATACAATTATATGGTTTTCGCGTGTCTTTTTGGCATTAGTCGTCGTATGACGCACATAAAACGATAACACTGCTTCATATATAATATGGGGCATATAGGCATTGTCAAAAAATATTAAAATTCGTATTTTTCGAGAGTTGCACGTGATTGCCCGGAGGTTATAGAATATAATATTATGGATATTAGGTTAGATTAGATATGGTTGAAAGAAAGAGAAACTATAATTTTAATAGTTAATACTAAAATAATATGCTGAAAATCGAATAGCAGAATGTATATTATATAAATAGTTTTTAAATATACATGAATTGTGTTGAAAACAGTAGGTATAGGGAAAAAAGTGTTTTTCGGAGGGAAAAAAGGATCTAGGGTGTAAATTACTAAGAATAAAAAAAACAAAAACACATCTTAACAAAACTAAACTCAAAATCTAAAATAATCTTCTCCAACTGTTTTCGGAAACGCAATTAGTGTTATTGCGCAACTTGCGAATTAGAAGTAGTCAAGTGAGATTTGATAATTCTTATTCTTGAATTTCACACGACTGAAAAGCGTGTAAAATGTTATGAGCCTTCTGATACGTGGCTCTAACCACACGCCAGTGAATAATCGTATACGACAGTGACGAAATAAAGTGCTTAATATTTCATAAAATTTAATTGTATATAACTCAAATTAACCTAATGAAGGCTAATCATCGCATCAAGTATAGCATATAATACGTTAACGGTTTCTTCTCATCATTGTTTTACGTTTTTAAAATAAACATAGAAAATAGAAATAAACTTAATAATTGGAAGCCGAGTTTTAAAAAAACCATTTAATTAGATCATTTGATCAGTAGTGACTTGACACTTGCTATCCGAAATTTTCGGAAAATGTATCCACTACAAAAGATAAGGTAAATTTAAAACCAAACCAATTATGCACTATTGCGAAGACAAAATAAATTATACAAAATTACTCATAGGAAAGAGACTTCAATAGTTGACTATTCTATGATACATTTTTGTTATCATTGACAACAATTTTTATCAGTGTGATAACGAGTTAAAAAAAAAAGGTTATACAACTATTGTAGTACACTACAGCAAAATTATCGAATGGTGTTCATGAATAGACATAAACAGATAAGAAAAACAGTATATGACTTCTTATACGGTATATTATTAATTTTCGCTTCCATATCGAATGAGTTCAAGAATTAACCCCCAGGATAATAACATATAATGGGTTAAGTAGTAATGTTGACAGAAAAAGAATGAAGCGAAATAAATTGATGAAAAAAATGTACCAAAAATATAAATAACTGTGTGAGACCTCCATTAGGGAAGATCCTAATCAAAATCCGTTACGAAGTTTAGAAGAACTAAACGTATAGACAGACGGTCAGAAATAGTAATTTTATTTTATAATATTTATATACATAAAAAAAAAATATGTCCTTACTGACTTACTGGCTCTGACTGACTGACTGATCATCGCCGCCCAGCCCAAACCACTGGACAGTTTATTCAATTTTGACATGGGCAAAACCAAAAACGAATACGGGTAAAATAATAATAATACAAATTGGCACGGGCAACGCCCGGGGACTGCTACTATAGTATACGACTACGAGCTGCTAGTCAAAGCTCGTCAAGTGGCATACAGGAGTAAGGAAGATTCAGAATGGAAGAATCGCAGTAGAAGGGAAAATATAAAGAATGTCCAACTGTCAGTTTTTTATGCTCGGGGCGTTTCGGGAGCCACTGGATTATAGTCGGTGGGTGGGCAGTATGACAGGTAGGATGCGGGTGAAGTTAGTTGAGATATGGAAACAGGTAATAATGTCTGTAAATCAGTTTTTACACGGCTCCGCCCCAGGCCCCGAGCACTCCTTTAGGAGCGCATACAGGCAGCGGGTGAGCAGTCGGCTTTCAGCAGACCGGAAGCAGTGTAACGCGTAGGATACTGGGGAAACTAAGATATGGGAGTAAGTTATACAGAAACGAATTTTGTCGCGATTAAATTTAACATTGGATAAGCACACTCGCGGGTAGCTAAGATGAAACAAATCGGACGATGCGAGGGGCGGAAGGGACCGGACTGAACCCTCCGTGTTGCGTCCTCCGCGTATACGGCAGACGAAAAAGACAAGGGGCAAAAAAACGTGGAGGGCGAAAACGAGATTTGAAAAAAATGTATACACTGTATAACTACGATACGCGCGCGTAGGAATTTCCACCGTACAGGATACAACGATACAACGCGATAACAGAACAGACGGTGACGCGGAAAACAAATACGAATCTCTCCGGGCGACTGTCGCGTGAACCGAGCCCGAAACCCGACCTCTATCGCGCGTGGCCGCGCGGGCTGCGACGTCGGTTTCGTATCCGTCCGCGGCGGAAATATCAATTATACCGTATCGGATAGTTCGACGAGCGCGCGAATGCGTTTTGTCGAAAACCCGCGTCCGGACGTTGGATTCCGCGCCAGACGCGTCCCGCCGCCGTCGCCGGTGTCCTACATATTTTTTTTGCGTTTATAGAAACGCGCCCGTGGAAAAATAACAATACGATTACAGCCTATCGGCTCGTCCGTCGGAAAACCCGCGCACTTTACGTGCCCGTTTTGTATAGGCGCGTACGTTACGCGGCGTTTCTACTGCGCCCGACGGACAATGCGCGGTGTTGTTGTGTTGTACGGACGGACGAGGCCGTCGGATATTATCGCGTCAAACCAGAACGATGTCACTGCCGCCGCCGCCGCGTAGGTATAATATCTGGTGTGTTATAGAGCCGGGAAAGTGATCCGCGAACAATAATAATAATAATAACGATAATAATAATAACGGTAATAATAATATATACAGCGGTAAGTACCGGGGGTAACGCCCTAAATGGAGTAGACAGATTGACGTCCGTCCGCGAACGGCGGTATAAATAATAAACGGTGACGCGTCGTAATAACAACACTGCGTATTATACGTTATTGTAATATTATAATTATTACGCGTTTTAAACAGCACCGAAACAAACGCGACAAAACGGTCGCATCACGATTTGTTTGAGATTTAGAGGCGGTTCAACGGATGTAAATAACTATAGGCACTATATTGGTCGATCACTACTAATAACATTTTAATAAAAAGACCGTCGGTCTTTTTATATTTCGCGCCGCGGGTGGACTACTGTTGTAGGTGAGAAATCGGGAACGCACGATAAACGGGGGAATTTAATTTGAATATCATTTGTGCGTGACGAGTAATCAATACTAACGAAAGGCGATTCTGAGCGGAGCCCGGTCAAATGCATTGCTCTGTCAGCAATGTGCGTTTTCACGACGACAACGATTGTTTGAAAAATATTAAAACAATAACGAAAAAATAAATAAAAACGGTCGCCAATGACGACCTTGTATTATTAATCTTTTAATCTTTTTTAAACTAAAGAACTTTTTTTTTCTTATTATCTCGAATATTAATGAAAATTTCAAAAAATAATTTTTCCAAAATACCAACAAGAGCCGAAATGCATCAAAAAATGTCTTGTCGTGTTTTTTTTGAAATAAGATTTTTATGTTGTTACATTGATGTAACAATTCATTGATTAATGGAAATTATATACATAATATAAAAATAAAAAAATTAACTTCGCTTCACTCAGATATAAAATAAGATAAAACATCTGGATGTATCGAGAACATTGGACAATATTGATGGATGAATACTGAGTATAGATTATAATATATTGTTTCTAGGGTTTATTTGAGGGTGAGCTTGTTTTGCCACAGACCATTGATCGTAGTTGTCGTCGTTGGTGGTTGTCCGACCGACAATCAATACAGTGTTCGGATTAGATAACTAAACGAATTATATCTATATAAAGATAGAAGATAATAATTAATGAACATTTGTTTAGATAAAGGATAAATTTATGTGTTTTGAGTCTCAACAAATTTACGGATTTCCTAAAATCAATTAAGAAAAACAACTGATACCATATTGGGAATGGGTGCCCAAAATATATAAGCAATTCGTCAAAACTGCAGATCTCTGCAATACTTTTTAACCGATTAGTGACAAAAAATCTAAATGTTGCACTACACTTTGCCGTATTTCTTATGCTTTTACATGGTTTTTCGTAATTATTAGATAAACTGCACTAAAAATCAAACAACGATTTTCTTATTTACAAACTAGACAAAATTTTCTTTCAGAAAATGTACTATTCTTAAAATTTTGACAACGATTTCTGGTAGAAAAATTTAATAATAAATATTTTTAAAAAATGAAATCGTTGCTCTGTAATATGAAATAATCTAATTTTTCTTCTTTTTGATTTTTCTTAATTTTCAAGAAAACTACTTTGGATATAAAAAATAATGACTCACTACCAGTGGTTATATATACATATATAAGCTAACCTGACTTAAATATAATATATTTTTCGCGATTTATTGATCTCTTTGATATTTTACTCTTACTATCTTCCTGAGCGATATAGACTGTGAATCATTCGTAAATGATTCTGGACCAATTTTAGGTCACCAAATGGTAAATGACGAATAAGCCCTGTACACTATTTACGAATTTCAATGGTTAGTGGACTTTTAGAGGTTCCAAATAACATCAAGCGTGTACGGTAGTGTGATTTGGTTTTCGTTATCGAGAAATGGGGAGGGTCTATTATCTCCAATCAAACGAAAAACATATTCGATTAAATATCAATCGAAAGTTCAAAAGTATATTTATTGAAATCGATTGAAAGGATTTTGTGGTATAATAAACCGATGAAAACGAATACAGTGATTATTTTGATGTTAGGAGCTGAATCAGACTTTATCGATTTTGGTTTTGATATTCTGTATAATCGATAAAAACGATGAACTTATATTATTTTCATTTGTGTTTTTCATTTTTTTAAGTTTTAAGGATATATACAAGGTGTGCAAACTTAAAATGAATAACACCGGACGAAAGTCGGTGATAAGGTACCTGCAACTTTATATGAATGTTTTGGAACATTTTCACTAGTAGAAAACGTATTTTGCGAGAAAAAAATTATTTTAGTACGAAACTAATTAGTCGGGCCGCTCATAATCTAAAATTCGAATGGTGCCTAAGTGTATGAGGAAAATGTACTCTGCGAGATTAAAATATATAATTTATGGTTCGGCATACGAGTGCATGCGTAATATTAACTGCCGTATAGTTTTGAACCGACAAAACGAAACTAAATAATTATAAAACACAGACGGCATAAAGTTTTTATCGTATACGGATATCTACGATTTGTCGACGAATTGTCTAGGTTGTTTTGAAAAGAAATAGATTTTTCGATTAAAAATTCCGTGTGAATAAAATAAACACGAATGTAATGCGGTTATATCACGGCATGTTCGAAAATGACATCTGCGTAATTTCGGTAGTGTCCACGAAACTGAAAATTGAAAATCGACTCTCTAAATAACGAGGAAAATGATTTGTCCACAAATGCGTATCCGCGTACTTTACAATTTAAAACTGGAGATCGCGCGGGATGTGGGTATAAATATATATATATATATATATACGTCTATTTTTCCGTTGCCCATCGGTGCGAATCGCCGAACCCTCGATGATAAGATACGATTTGATGGATTAGATTAGACTTTGATTAGTCGTCCCGGGCGGTGATAAAGAGGACAAGTCACGGTGAAACAATTTCAAATCGCCGACAGAGTCGGGTGCGGGAGGTATCGCGCGGAATTGTCGCTATAGTTGATTTGAAGTTTGCTTCCCCTGTGCGTGGCGATGTAGGTCAAAGCGCCTCCGCGTGCCGTTGTCCCGCAGTATAATGTCCCGTATCGGTTTTATATTATTTTTAATTTGGCACGGGACGGCTCATCGACCATCGTCTCCGGCGTACTCGCATTTTCCGAACGTGTATCGCAAGGCCGTAGATCACTTCCGATTTCAGAATGTTTCGTTTTCTTCTCGGCATTATAATAAAAAAACGCCATATATAATATATATATATATACGGGTGATTTTTCCGTGATTTATTCATTGGATATAAGGTGTAGTACCTACGATAAATAACGCGTGTAAATCGTTTAGATCAATCACACTTTGTCACGACACGTTTTCTTCGTGGTCGGAAAATCAAAACGAAACGCGCGAGAAATGTACGGGCAGACACCCATTTATCTCCGTAGGTGGTTTAGGTACGCGTGTCTCCATATACGTGACGTATGACGACCAGGCCCGGATTAAGTCATTTGGAAACCCTAGGCACTTTCTCTACAATACCGAGAAATTAATATGCCATACATTTTTCGGGGCTGTACATACCTAATAAATAAATATTAAATTCACAATCATTTTATACAATTGTTTTAGATTCTGAGTAGAGCGATAAGAAGCTTATAGTTTCACTAAGATGTTAATTTTTTTCGCCAAGCAATTCCTGTGAGTGCTAATGTGAGACGAGTGTGTGTGTATGTGTGGACTTGAAACTAATGACACAAAGAATAACTCAATCAATAAATGGTAACTCAAAATGTAGTAATCGTTCTATACTGCTGTTAACAAAATGTAAATAATTAATTAATAATGACAAACACACGCAGAAAAATTTACAGCAACACATATACGATAACTAAACAATGAACAGTGTAAAAATTATAACGGTACAATTAATAACGAATTACGGCTCTATTTTTACGTTCAAATATCTGTACGTTTATTCAAATAAAAAATATTGTACGTTTTTTAGTATTCTAAATGGGATGCAGATTATGAGGACCTATACTATATAGCATCTGTATCAATATTGAAGATATCTGGACAAGGAGGACATATTGTAGACTTAAATAAGTAAGTCTGTAACCTCTTCATTGTGTTCTTTGATTATTTTACTATTTGTTTATTAGTTGAAAATGATTAAAGGGATTCTAAAAAATAATCAAAAAGGAAAGAATATTTATTTGTATACAAAGTTAAATAAGATTATGTGATAATTTATTATTTATTATTAGGGTTACCGGCAAACAAAAAGATATAAACACAAATAAAACAAATTATATTAATAATAAAGATGCCAAAGGAAGAACAAAAAATATAAAACCAATAAGAAATTAATCCAACAAATTCTATGTAAATACATCTATATTGTATTTTATATATAATTAAATAATTTTTTGTTTTAATATTAGCCTGGAAACTTTGTCATTCATAAACATTATTTAGTAGAAGACTACACTGGCCTATAGAGAATCAATGAACCGTCATTTTTAGAAAAGTATGTACCATTCACTAGCAACACTGAAATAGTAGTCAGTAATGTTTCAGTTGTAAGTAAAAATAATTGAACCCCTATTCAAATTCAAAATATTGTACACATTTTAGTATTCTAAATTGTATAAAAAGTGTAAGGACTTGTACTATATATCATCTGTATCAATATTGTTTACATCCGTGACCATAATTATTGTAGACTTAGAAAGTGTACACTTTGAAAAACAAGTGTAACAATTATCTGATTATTAATTATTAGGGTGCAGATTAGCATTTTCTAATGAACAAGAAAAATATCTTAAAAAAATAAAATTGAATGCACTTATTTAAAAAGAAAGTTTGAAAAATTACCTAAATATTATTTTTAACATTGAAAAAAATATATTCTTTTATTAAATACGGCAATGACAATATTGCAATATAACTACATTACAATTTGATAAATAGCTCTTATAATTTTCTATATTGCAGGTGGCATCGTATTTGTCTAGTACAATTGGTAAATCTATAATTAATTTTAAATATAGAAATAAGAAGTTTTTTTTAGGAAGAAATAAAAATAAATGTTACTAAATTTTTTGATAAAACTATGAAGTTTGTAAAAAGAAGAAAAAATGCCTCATAAACATAAAACGCTCTTAAAATGTCAAAAAAATGCTCTAAAAATAAACAAAATTTCTAAAAATGCAAAATAAAAATTTCATATTTTAATTCTTTGATGTATGATACAAATTTTGTGCTTGGAAAGCATTACTTACAAATATTTAAAAAAAAACGCAACTCACATTATAATCTGCATCCTATATATATACTCATAATATATTTCGAGCCGCAACAATACAAATTAATACACCAAACAATAACTTGGCACGTACTTTCAATTCGCCCGGTGCGACGCGTAGCTGAACTCGGACAGTTCCCGATACAATTTTGAATTTAAACCTGTATGGCACTACTAACTACGTCATAATCTACACAAATTTAAAAATATAGATAACATTTTAAAACTTTCGAATAACACGTGTGTGTGTGTGTGTGTGTGCGTATGCGTGTGTGCGCCTGTCTTCTCGGCCTGTGGTGACCTTTACATGGCTAATCAAAGATGATTAAATCATAAAATAATTCGAATAAAAAAATTTATTTTTTTAACACCGATGATATGTTGTCGTTTCAAGAATTTAGTGTAGTGAAAGTACGTATAGAACTGTTTTTTTGGAATTTGCGCATCAAAAAACCCTATTCCGTTTAAATAAAATAAAAAAACGGCAAAAAATCCCCATAGTACAATGTAGCAAGTGTTTGCATAATAGGTGCAATGACGTTTTTAAGTTAAAATCGTGTCCAAAACGTAACACTTCCACCTATAAGACGTAATCGCATAGGCGTCAACCAGTTTTACGAGACATTACGCTCGCGCGCACGAGGGGAGAGGATATCACGTAATCTTCCGGAAGTTCGAATCGATCGAAGGCGTAAGTATTAATACAGGAACAACCTACATCCGTACACGTCCATTGTAATATATATATTATATATACACACACACACACATATGTATACACACTATGTATACATAGTGTAATATTATGTCAGACGTGACGAATTTAAAAAATATATGGGTGAAGATGATTATTATTATAAAACGTGCTGTTTTCAAAAGAATCTTTTTAATAGGTACCTATTTAGAAACTGGTAAAAAAAAAATGGTTTTCACGTACCAAAAAAATACGATATTATTTTCACTAGCTGTTAAAATAATAATACTGTGTGTTATGAACGACGACGTCGGCGACAGCGGGGAGTAGGAGGAATAATATAGGGCAAAATGTATACGTCGTTGTCGTCCGAAACTCCGGACAATGTAAAATGTTAACATCTAAAATATCGTACTATTAATAATATAAACTAAAGTGGCTTTCGTATAGACGTTAATATTGCAGTCAACTCTATTATACAATTCTTGTTTTCGGATTTTCGAAAAGCTAAACGGGACAATAATTATAGAAGAGAAAACACGCACGAATAAAAATAATATTACAATATACGTACAATAATGTATTATAGGTATATACTATTCTGATTCAAGGGGTGTATCAAGAATATACATTATGATCATTGGGATACCTTGGAAAGTATTTACTTTTTTTCAGGTAGGAAGTGGGTAGCGAAACACTGTTCAAACACGTGGAATATCTCGTCAACGGGTTAACGGAAATAGAAAATGTCGACACCAGATTTATGTATTTGAACTTATTATTTAAACTCCGCTTATTAGTTTTTAATTCGAGTTGTCACCTAAAAATCAAAAGTAGGTAAACGGTTCACAAATAATGGTAATGTAACATTATAGAGTTACTTACTTATTTAATCATCAAACAAAACAATTCCGAAAAAAATTATATTAGATCGTGTTATTTTCCTGGGACACACTGTATATTCGTATTATTATCTGTTATATTCTTTATTGAAGAAATCGTAATATTTCGTAACTTAAATTTATAATTTTTACGGAATTAAAAATCATTTATGAACGTTAATGATTATATTAATTTATAATAATATCATCGAGACTAAAGTCCAGTTCACAAAACTGCTGCTATCGTGATAGCCGTGAAATTCACTATCGTGATAGTTACTAGCACGCATTATTGCACTATTCGTGTATGTACGATAGTACGATAACAACTATCTCGAGAATGATAGAAACTATACATCGTAGTGTGGACATATATTTAGTACACATCGTTTTATTTGATTGTCATGATAACACCAAATTCACATATGTTTATGGATTTAAATTCACATATTGTTATCGTATCAAAATTCACTCTATACACTATCATGCCTTCAATACTACGTTTTCTCTTGTGATAATTGACCATCTCGTGCATACTATCGTGATAGCAACTGCACGGCAGTAATATCAACGTGTAGACCAAGCTTGATCTAGTGTTGAAAGTTCAACCCACAAAAGTTTTAATAGCTATTTACTTTTATAGCGTTTTACCTTTAATATTTTTTAAAATAATATTATTATTGCCTTGAAACATCGATCAGTTACATAATATAATTGCGTCTGTAAATGAACGTTGGAAAACAAAAAAAAAAAAAAAATCAGTATAAAACTAGGGGTTACGAGTGTTTGGTACATTCCGTGTATATTATTATTTTATTATTATTATCAGGTACTGTCATTTAAAAATCGTTCGCAACCTTTTTTTTTTCGTAATTATTTGTTTTTAATCAAAATAAAACTAGTATGCGTACGCAGATTACATCAGTTACGTGATCAAAAGTTGTTTGTTCGTTTATTTATTTTTTTTCAAACGGTAGAACAATAGCGCACGTATGTACATTTAATTAGTCCGTAAAGAATGAAATAATCCAGATGTTTGAGGGAAAACTATTCACTCTCATGTAAAATGGCACAAAAAAAAAAAAAAAAATCCAGATGGGACATGGGTACTTCGTATCACGTTGATGTTGTTGATGGGTATAGCTTGGACGATATACGATAATATATTAAATTTAAATGAATACTGAATATGAAATGTTAAATCGTAATTAAAAAAAAATGTTAAGTTTAATTAAATCCCATGTAGAAATCAAAAATTAAAAATTCGATTTCCGTCTCTTCACCTACGTTAAAAAATTTTAATTTTTTTTAAACATTTAGGAAAAAAACCACTCTTGGGAATCTATAGAAAAACGTTTTCAACGTAGAGTACCGCCAGAATGGTTTTTTCACTTTTTTTTCTTTTTTGTCGATAGATAGAACAAGATGAAAATAAAAACGCAGATTTTTAGCACGACCACATATTTCGGTCCACTTGGAGAATACAACGGTATACGTTGGAGTACGGAAAATCCACGGGGAGACATAATAATATGTTCCCGTTTTGCTCCGCCCCTTCCCAAAGGACGTCTATGGATCGCTCGCGATACCCGAAATATTATGGATCGCTTATTACGCTATATTATGCATATTATAATATACAGCATATAGACTGCATGGACTTAATAATTCACATATTATAATATTATGTCGTATCTGATTCTCTTGTGTACGGTTAATTTATTATTCTGTAACGCGAGCACGTTGGACGGCATACGTTCGCGAAAATCCTTGCCGTCATGCTCGGCCTGGTACGACGTGCGACTGGTCCGTTTTCATTCCTCAAAATCCATTTCAGCGATATTCTCTCTCTCTCTCTCTCTCTCTCTCAACCCCCTCCCGTAATGAGCGAACAAATTTCCCAATTAAACGCCAGTTATGAACTAATATAATATTAAAGTCAAACGATAAATTGTACGAGATGAACCATCGCGTCGACGTTTTAAAATATGGAATATTCAACAAAAATAACTATCCATTTGGTAGTAATTTGTACAAATTTATACGGCTTTTTGTATACATATGCAAACGAGTTGAATAAATATTTCGAGAATAAATTATTGTAAAATGTCGCCAGTGAAGTTTCCTCACAAACCTTATCGTCTATACATTTTAAAAACGGCACCTAATAGGTATATTTTTGGAGGGAAGGGGGTTTTCTCAATGAGTTTTCGAACAAATAATTGCAAAAGTAATAGCGGTATGGGAATAATTAATGTAAACATTTCCGAAAGCAAAATTAACATTTTTGAGTTGATTAAATATGTTGTTAATTTTTTTGACATGATTATAACAAAACTAACATTTACCCAAATTTTGCTTCGGGAAATAAAATTATATTAATTATAATTTTTAGAAATGTCATGATAACAGGGAATTAAGTTAAATTTTAGAAGAAATGGTCAAGTCAAATATACATATGATGGTAAATTGGTATAATATAATAAATAGGAATTCAAGTAAAAATACGTCGAAGATGATCATCCCCTTTGAATTTAAACCGATACATTTATATTTATCAGCACTGATTTATTGGTCCGAGACACCTGAAAAATACTTTTATTTATACTAGTTATCTACATTCTACATATAAATATTAAAAATTGTCCGTGTCGTGGGCGATACATGCGGTCGTCCTCGGGATCACAATTATATAAGCAGGTGAAAAAAAAAATGCAATTAAAATACGATTTAAAATATGGAATTGTCCGGCCAGTAATCGATTTGGAAACGTCTGCGAAATTATTGTGCGGTACGTACGGGGAAGAGAAAACTCGTACCAATGCCGTCTGCAGTAGACGAATGACGTGATATTTTCCGCAGTTCTAACTCAGGTTTTAGATTCTGCAGAATGTAGCGGAGAACCAATTAGTTTTAATAAGATTCGTGCGTGTGTGTGTGTGTGTGTGTTTTCTTTGAATAACGTTTTTTCGGTTGATTGAAAATACTCCACGGCGTACAACAAAAAAAAAAAAAAAATGGATACTTTACATGCAGTTTTATTAGAAAACAGAATGTCTAGTTTTACAACACATCAGTTGTCGACGTGCAGTCGGTTTTGTTTTCGTTGATTTCTGCAGGGCAACATTGGAGAAACCGGGAGGAAAACACGCGATCAACACTACAGGTATAGTACCTATATTATTTGTTACTCCGCGCGCGAATCGTTTTTCGATTGCAATAATTCGATCGGCGCTTTAAGTAAATTAATTATTCCCAATATCATGGACACCTCTCGAACATTTCACGTGCTGCACCGGCCCCGCCCACCGTGCGGGGTTCGTCCGGCTTTTAATACATATTTGATATGTATACAATTTGTTCACACGCGTAATAATATAGTAATTATTATATGCCGCGCGCGCGCGTGTGTGTTCGTCAGCGCGGGTCCACCCACCGCGCGTAATCGCGTAAAACTACGAGTTTTGTTTACGTGTGCCTGCCTACCGGTCTGCCCGGCGTAAAATACTCGGCAGCAATTAAACGGCATCGGCTATTAACTGATGTCTGTCGATTAGAAATCGCAAACGGGCCGACGGCGGCCGCGTGTAACACTATGCGACATTATCTAATTTCTACCGGAAGACGATCAGAAACCGCGCGATTTGTATTATCCACACGGTTCACGTATATTATATCGTTATAATTTGTATACACGCCTATTTTAGATTCTGGGAGCAGTGAGGCACGTATTGGTTTTACAATACGTTGTTTATTTTTTTTTTTTTTGTTTCTTATCCGTGAACAATTTTTCTATGCGATAAATTTCGCTTTCATTTACAAGCGTGGCACTTTTACTGAAAGGAAATCTGACTTGGGTGGTACTTTAACTAGGTCATTTTTTTTTTTTGATTTTTCCTAGGAGTTTTCGTAATAAATGAGAAGTACCTGGAAACAACGTAGGAAAAACGGGAAAATGTACGAAACGCACTATTTTCAAATCGTATGTATTACGGCCTTTCAAAACATGTATAACCGAACTCCGCTCAGACACGTTTTTTGTAAACAATGATTAACATTTGAGTACAGATATACATTAAATTTCCTCCTACCTCCCCAATTTCTCACCCACACCAGTGGCCCACCCATCGCGTAAAGTATTTATGTCAGTTTGTTTTTTTAATTTGCTTATTTATATTTTTTTTACGTATAATGAATTACATTGTATCACGCAGTATTATACGACAAAAAGTGCACTGCAGACCAATGTGTACAATGAAGGAATGCAAATTTTATAACGGCCTACGAATAATATTACCATATAGATCAGTGTTTGGAAAGTTCCTTTTAAATAAGGAATAAGTTCACGTTCATCGTGTTAAAATCAAACTAATTCCAAGGTTTAAGAAAAGACATTGTTTCTTTCCTCGTTTCTAATAAAGGAACATTTTTGGTTCCCCAAATAAAAATCAAAATCATTCATGCGTGTATATATGTTTTTTGATTACATTTTAATAATATATTGTCAACTCCGTAAATATTTAATCTCAGTGGTGTATACAGCAAGTAAGCCGGGTAGGTTTTTTCTACGGCGAAAAGAATGAAAACATATTTACTAGCATCTATGCCGTCTCCACGTTTTCATAATTAATTTAACGTTGATACCAATTAAAAGGGAGTACAGTTCGGAGTTTAAAAGATATAAGGTTTTACAAAGATTATTGATGAATTTACTAAATTTAAAAATATAAAGAAATATTCAATTCATAAAAGAATATTGTAAATAGTTTTAATAATTCGTAATATGACTGAACATCTAGTAAATTTACAAGTTTAAATAATTTTCAATTATATTGGAACTAAGTATAATTTTTAATTTAAAACATATCTATTACGAAAAACGTGTTTATGCGAATTATGATGAGTATATCGATGAAAATACTACCAAAATTAGTAAAATGGGATTTCATTAAAATGTGATTATTATTTTGATCGGTTTTCGCCATTATTAAATGTACAAGTAACCTCAACCCAATATACCAGTTTCCCTTAAATAAATGTACCAGTTGTATTTACCGTATAAAATAAATCAGTAAAATATTACAAAAAGGGGAATTTTTACCAAAACAGGTAAATTTAGGTAACATGAAAAATTGTATACCTATATGACAAGTAACGATTGTCGTTAGCCGATAACTGGGTACATAATAGTAAATAACTAGACTCTATACACAATACGCATATTCTACAATATTTTCATTATTCCAGTTTTTTTTTTTTTTTGTTTTACCTATGCCAATTATTACTATCATTGAAATTATCGTATTTATTATTTTACTATATGTATTTGCTTGAAAATTTATTCCCCCTATTTTATGACAGGTGAGAGCAACTGGTGCATTTTACTCTAGGTAGTTATAAAATAATTATAAAATTATTTATTATCGGCAAACTATGGACAAACGCATTTTCGTGATCATATAATATTATTATTACCTACCTATATTATAATGTATAACTATCCAGTAAAGTTGCGTCAAGTCATTGAAAATGTTAAATTATAATTGTGCGAACAAAAATACGTGCGATGGCTGTCGAATTTTAACCCAGGAAAACAAAAATCAAAATTTCTGGAATTCAAATGTTTATTATCCATAAAAAAAAACGAAATTTATAAAAATCGCGCTTCGTATAGTAGTCGGTTTTGTTGCATTTCGATAGTCGGAATCGATTGTAAAAATACCTTCCAGACTTAAACTCTAACGTCCCTAATCTTTTACAGCCACGGCATGGCACCCTTAAAAAATAAATTGTGTTTCGCGGAATCCCGACTCTAATTCAACCTCAGTTTGTTTAACTATTATTAGCTGAAAAGACATAAGGCCATAGGGAAATTCGTAAGGTGTGTGCGGAACCTTTGTGATTGTTCAATGGAACTCTTTAGTTCCTCGGAACACACTTTAAGAAACGCGGCTCTATATTATTGCGCATTGTTAAAATGGTTACTGACGGACAGACATAGGCTGTATTATAAAGTTACTAATTTTTTCATAAAGTTCTTAAAAAAATTATAAGTAAAGTTCAGGATTGTGGCATATGGGGTAGTACCTACAATATGCATGGTACGGTTTTGTAAATTATGCTCGACTAAGATGTGCGTGTGAGAAAAATTGCGTGGAAAAAAAATAGACATATTTTTACGCAAAATTACGATATTAATAATATGTTAAAAAATTAACTTTTTTTAAAATTTATCATTTGCCCTCATTTGTTTACAGATATATATTGTAAATATTATATTTTAAGTATATTATCTGAGTATATCGGTACATTTTATGAATTTATTAGCCGTCACAATCCTTCGCAGTATAGTAATATGCACCCGGTTAGGTTAGGTTGTGGAGAGGAGGGTGCAGGGAACGAAGTAGGTTTTCATAGATTTTGCGGTAAATTTTCGTTTAATGCATCCAGGAATGATTCTCTATGGGAAGCGTCTGTGAGTCGTCTTTATTTATGCAGTACGACATTACTGTTAACGCCATTAGTGTTGCCTATCCAGAATTAAAATTATTAAGTCAAATTCTGGCTTTTGGAACTGGAGAAAAAAGTAGACAAATATCGAAAATCATTTCATAAAATTCTTGTAAATTTGCGGCCTATAAGGAATCCACCAATAGATTTTCAATTTTCCTACTTTCCGATCGCTTTTCTCAGAAAATCATAAATATAAAGGCATTTAAAAACATGTATAACCGAACTTCACTCAGAATCGTTTTTCGTTAACAGTGATTTATCGTAGCTAACGGATATGAATAAACCAACTTTGTGTGCCTCATTTTTCCAACTACCCACCTACAACATTCGAATACTCTGTATCCCACTTACCTACTTAAAACCTACGGGGGTGTATTAGTATATTATATATTCATATAATCGTAGTTTTCCTCAAGCTGAAAAACGTTAATAATGATTCGAGGAAAACTGAGCGCTTGTGTGTATGTGTGCGTCTATCATACACTATGTACAAAATACTCTTGCATTATTACAACATATGTTTCCGTTTTCGTGACCAAAAAAAAATTTAAAAAATACTTACTAATAATAATAATAGTAATAATAATATTATGAATAAAGTATACAAGTATGATAAAATATACCGAAGTAACGTACCTCAGGAATGCGTAGTGCTCGGTGATTTTTGGCACGGTCCAGCGGCGTAAATTACGAAATTCGACGGGCGCGACAAGCTGTCAAACAAAACGCAATACACGTACTCGTAGAAAGGACGAAAAAAAAAATACGATTTTTTTACAAAAGCGTTTTTTTTTTTTAATGTGAAAATACCGCGAGTGTATGGATAATAATTGCGAAAAACGAAAATTAACAACAATAAACGCTAACGGCAAACACCCTCTGCGTCGAAAGCGGTGCGGCTGGCGAGTGAGCGCGTGCCGCTTGATCGGTGGCGGCGGCGACGGTTTCCGCGGTCGGAAGAAAATCGGACGGCGCGGCGACGACGGTGGCGACGGCGTGCGACTATTACGGACTGCGGACGACCGGACAAGAACGCACGAGAGAGTGTACGGTGAAATGTGTTTCTCTGTGAGACTATAACATTAAGTCCGTTGCCGCGTCGCCACCACTACGCCTATTTTTTTTTTTATTTTTTTTTTTTTTTCTATAAACCTATACCGTAGTATAGTTGTTATTTAATATGCACGCGGGCGCAGACTGATTGGGATACTGGGACATTCCCATTCCCCGAAATTTATCAATAAGCCCCAATAATCTGTATGAATTCGCCTCAATCAATCTACATAAAATAATCGCACCTTTTTCGTAAGAAAGTTATGAATCTCCGATAATATAATAGAAGGTATATAAGTAGTATGTCCACTCAGACCCGTAGGGATGGGGGGCATCGCCTCCCCCCCCCGGACCTAATCGTTGCTCCCTGAAAAGTATTAAATGTGTATCTGTAGTAAATATTACTTTTTTCTTATTGCTCCCCTAAAATTTGGCTCCTCTAATGATTTGGTCTGGCTACGGGCCTGCGTCTATTACTGTGTAAATACTGTTGTAAATAATTAGTTTAAAATGATTCAATATAGCATTGATTGTTTTGAATCGATTAATATACAAGTACTTTCCAGACGTGGCAGTGGCGTATATAGAAATTAATTTGGGGGAGGGTCATAAAAGCTTTTGGGTCTTAGCTAATACATAGATTAAATAAATTCTTAAATACGCACGTGTGTCGTACCAACTATACATTTTTTTCTTTGGAGGGGGGGGGTTGAACCCCTAAAACTCTCCCCTATATACGCCACTGAGAGGCGGTCTTATTTTCAAAATATTTTCACTCTATTCGAAATTTTCAATTTCTATTTCTATTTTCGTGGATTCGGGTTGCAATTCATTTCTGTCGTCATGTTAAATTCAAATTTATGTTAAAACTGGTTAAAAATACAAACATTTTACATTTATTTTATAATCATAAAGGAATAAATAATTTTAAATTTAAACTTGTCAAGACATATTTAACCGAATTTGGCTCCGAGTCGTTTTTCGTTTGCAATGATTTATTATTGCATATAGATAAAAATCAAATTACCGTATGCATATTATATCATATTATCAGCTATTAAACTTGCAACAGTGACCTACTAAAGATACGAATAAGGTATATCACTTCGACGTTTTAAAATTTGTTTTTTTAATATATTTAATTTTCCACAATAGTTGTAGATATTTGCCCTAAAATTATTTAGCATCTTGTGACCCTTTTTACTAGCCCACCTCTGTACACAGTATACACGTTACTATCATATTTTAGATTCGGAGCGTAACAAGGAATCTATTGGTTTCACTATGATGTGTGGTTTTTGTTCGTATCTGTAAACGACTTTTTTACCAAAAATATTGCTCCAATGTACAGAGTGTAGTATTTTTTCTGAAAGGAAATATTGTCTGGTTGGTGCAATAGAAACGTTCGACGATTTTTTAAGTGGTTTTTAAAATAGTTTAGAAAACCCGAAAACAAATATTATAGCTAAGTAAAACAGTAAATATTTATGGCAACGTAGCGTCCAGGTTTCATTATTTTATTATGTTCTATTATATTTTCTACTAGAAATATTACTCCAATAAACGACAAGAGACCTTTTTTGTTGCATTTTTAATCTAGTTTATAAGTAAGTTTTTTTATTTTCTTGATGGGTTTTTTAATAATTGAGCAAAACCAAAAAATAAGTAGAAAGAACGAGAACATTCATGAAAATAATACATTTGTTATTTTCAATTTTGTTTTTTTTAATGTAATTCAGTTAAAAATATTCGTAGAGACTTGAAAGTTGTACAAAAAATTTATATTTGACTTTTATAGACGTTATAAAATGTATCTAAAAGATATCCATAGGCCCTTTTAAAATATAATTAAATCATCACTGATTTGTTAAAAGAGCGTATACTACATTCAATACATGAATTACTTTGTGTACAAGTAGGTATTATGTATACGAGTAATTGTATTATTTTTCATGATAAACATCATTAAAAATTGTTTTACTATTTCTTTGCAAAACAGTTTTTTGTTTGCTTTCAGAAAAAAGTGCTTTAGTAGTATACGCTCTTTTAACAAAATATTGTCGGTTATAACCGAACTTTGCTCGGAATCGTTTTTCGTTTTCAATGGTTTATCTTTGATTACAGGTATAATAAACAATTTTATGTATCATACCTTCCCAACTACCCACCTACAACAGTGACTGAACCATCCCCAGTATCAACTCTTTTTTTTTTTTTTAATTATTATTTTGCGGTCTTATAATATAATAATATTATTGTTATTTTCTCAGGCAATGAGCAACTTAAGCGCATCTTTGTCTCCTACCTCAGGCAGAGGCGTATTTAGTGGTTGAAAATAGTGGGGCATTGGTTCCGGTGTGTCATGTTTTAAGGGGGCGTCATTATAATATTTTTAAACGTCATGGTAAAATATCAGTGCGAAATGTAACGTGTACGGGTCGATATTCCAGCGTATTGTAAACAAAATGTGTTCTTATGATAGGGCACTGAAGAATTATAGTGCCGTAGGGTGCCAAAAATGTAAATTCTCCCCGTCCCTAGGTTGTGCTCAAATAAGGGGTATTGAAAATGATCCACTTAACCACTCCATCCCCCATATAGTTTCTTTAAACGATACATTAACTATATGATGATGCCATCACCAACCCAATGTTTGGTCCCGTGCCGTCATCACAGCTATATTTAAGCACGTGTACGTATATAATCATGATATTTTATCATCACATAAAATACCTACACGGAATATACTGCAATCGAACGACAGCATACACGTAATTTTAATTTTATTATCCGTGTTTTGGTGTCTTTATCATTTTCGAAGCTTGACGTGATTTTATTTTATAAATATTTGAAAAGTTCACAATAATATTTGACACAAGTTTAGGATCACATAGCTTTATCGAAAAAATAAAAACGGTGGGCCACAGAGAAAATTCCCTTCTATATTGTATACAACATTAGAATGTCTAGAATGCGTAGTAATTATTCGAATAGCTTTGTTAAAATATTGTGTTCACGTAAAACTCGTTTTTGGTTTCAATGAGTTACAATAATGTGGTGTCCTCTTCATATTGATTATTATTATTTTTACAATGAACAATTTTTTTTTTTTTAAACCTGTTGAATAGTGGAACGGTGGTACACCATTGGCAGTAGACGTTCATTCGTTCTGTTTTTTTCTATTATCATTATTTTAGTTGGGGCGCATTTATTCATAATTGTTTCTTTTTAGAAAATTTATAATTTTTTTTTAGTTTTCATTTATCTTTATATACTATGCGTATAAAATAAACTACCAACAGAAATATTATAAATCCAAAATGTATCTATAAAGCGTCTAAATTTTATTTCGGTTAAGTACTTTGTCATAAATAAATAACTTTAAAGCTTTAAAACATATGCAGTTTTTGTCCAAACCTTCATAACCATTTTTATACGATTTTTTATAAATTTTTAAGCTTGCTATTAGAAATAAAAATATGTACTGTATAGGTATGAATATTTCGATTCCTAGTACATTACTTATTATTTTAAGTTACAATTTTAGATTCTTAGTGGAGTGAAGAACCTTATGTTTTTACGAAGATGTTTATTTATTTACCTTTTTTTCTATGGACAGCTTTTATACCAGAAATCTTGCTCCGATTTACAAGTGTGGCATTCATTTAAGGAAATCGGATAAAGGGGAAGGGAAGATATTTAGGAAACTTTAGGGAGATCATTTTTTGATTTACCCAGGAGTTCACCTAATAAATAGGAAAAACCAGAAAAAAACAAGAAAACAAATTGTGAATATATGTACAATATTAAACAAATGTTTGTAAAGAAAATATATAATAGCCTATGTAATTATTTTACCATAATATGACATTTATATTATTGACAAAGCAACACCATCTACTGAACTCCTCTCAGGATAGTTTTTCGTTATCAATAGTCAATCGCTGCTTACATATTTAAGCAACGTATATCAATGTATATCTATACATTAAATTTCCTCTCTACTACCTTCTCAATTTTTCACCTAAAACAGTTGCTCACCCACATGCGGAGTTGCCCGGCTTTACCTACATAACCTTGGTCACTTTTACTAGCAAATTCCAGTTTAAAAAAAAAATAGAAAAATATTAATTTCGCTAGATTGAGCGATAGGGTGTTAATTGCTAATGAAAAATGAACTAAGTAATCGGTTTCTGTGGTAACTATACTGTTCGTTGTGCATATCCTCGAGACATCTATTACGGTTCTTCCTTAGTATTTATTTTTTCGTTTTGTTTGCGTTAACTTTTTTTTTACTTCATCCGTATCACCATGGTAACCCATGAACCAACAAAAATAATTAGATTTTCGTGCTAAAAATACAAATAACCCTGTGGCACGCTCCCTTTACGGCTTCAATACAGTAGGGATAAGTATAGCCTATATATTGTTCCTGGTCTAGGACTATATCTATTGTTCAGTTCAATCCGTTATGTAGGCTGGAGAAGTAGTGGTAACCAACATACATCCATACATACAATGCAACTTTCGTATATGTAATATAGTAGGATTAAAAGACATTTTGTTATAAACAATTTATTTAAACACATTATTATTGCTCGTCAAACGAATTGGCTGATCATCCAAACGGCAGGCAACATTATTCTTATTTCGTATTGCTAAACTAATTTTAATAATATTTGTATATCTATATTATAACACGCGTCACTTTCTACAAAACCAATATATTTTCTTACCATATCGAACAACTATACACTCCACTCCAACGATATAATATTATTATAGCCTGATAGCATGTGTCTTTTTCTTCGTTTGTTTCACTCTCTCACGAGTATAAATACACAGTGGTTTATTTTTCTTATATTTTGACAACAGAAATAATATATCAAATAAAAAAGAAATAATAACCATCGTCTCAAAACAAAAAAAAAGCTGATAATACTAATGCGTGTGCCACTGCAGTAACTGGGACGTTGGGAAGGTAGAGCACGTAACGTTGTTTACTTTTCTTATATATATATATATATATATATATATATGCAATGATAAATTGTATCCGCATAAAACTAAATCAAAGCCAAAAAAAAAGACTAATATAATTCGCATGACGGGTGGCCTACTGTTGTAGGTGAGAAGTTGGGAAGGTAGGACATAGAGAGGGATTTAATTTATATTTTCACGTAACGATAAACTATTGCTAACGAAAAATATTTACGAATTTCGTCAAAATTTGATATTAAAATTCTTAGTTTTTGATTTTCCAAGCTGTTTTCACAATGAATAGGAAAAAACAAAAAAATCATAGGAAACCCGGAAAAATAATAATACAATATTAAACAAATTACATAATGCATATGTAATTATTTTACCACTATATGACAAATATACTGTCGACAGAGCAACATTATTAACCGAAATCTGCTCAGAATCGTTTTTCTTTATCAATGGTTAATCGATGCGTACAAATATACGTTAAATTCCCCCTCTACCTTTCCAACTTCTAACCTACCACAGTGGCCCACCCATTGTGCGAAATATGTCCGTATCTTTTTATCTTTTCAGTTGTATATTTAACAAATTAAATTCTTACAAACTTTGATTCGACAAAATAATTTTACAAGTTGTTACAAGAATATATAACAATGAAAATAAAGAGGAGTATATATATATATAACCATACCAAAGACCTCCCTAATCTTGTTAAAAAAGGAAAGTACTGAAATACTGGTCCAAACGGAAAATATAAAACTAATATTTTTTTAGTCAAAACAGGTCTTCAAAATTGGTCTAAACCGGTCCTGTTAAAAGTTAAAATGGTAAAGTTATATATAATTGTAATATAAATTACAATATATGCGTACGAAATTACTAACGAAAAAAGATTTTGAACGAAGTTTTACGATTTTTATCTTAGTTAGAACTAAAAACGCGTTTATAAAAAGAGCTGATAATGAAGATGAGTGTGCTAATTGTTGTAGGGTGGATATT
Organism: Cinara cedri; assembly: GCA_902439185.1. NCBI lineage: Eukaryota > Metazoa > Arthropoda > Insecta > Hemiptera > Aphididae > Cinara > Cinara cedri. The sequence goes on from CABPRJ010002374.1 coordinate 822,879, forward strand.
CGGAAGGTAATATATCTAAAGTTCTTTAATTTATACATGTAAGCGACGATAAACTACCGCTAACGAAAAACGATTTAGAGCGAAGTTCGGTTACTAATAATTTGAAAAGACTTCATATAAACGACTATCTTATTCAACATGTATGAGATTAAAAATGCAACAAAAAAGGGCACTTGTTGTTTTTCTATCGGAACAATATTTCTCATAGAAAACACAAAGTGTACAAATTTAAAATAATGAAATCATAACACCGTAATTTTTCAGTTTTTAATTTATGTTATTTTTTTTAGTTTTTTCCTAGTTATTAAAAAATTTCACAGGGAAATCAAAAAACTATTTCCTCGCTTTATGCTCCGAATCTAAAAACCTCATACTACAACTTATCATTAAAATTACATTAAAGACAACTTCAAACAAAATTTTCAAATATTCGACCATACCAGTAGATAGTAACCCGAAAATGGCTAAATAAGCTCAACATGTTTTGAATATTTGATAACGTATTAAAAATGGTAATAGAAGTACTCTTGTGAATATTTCAATTTTTAACGATTTTTAACCGAATTTTAAATTTTTAAAACAAAAAATCAAAAATAATGAAATTGTTATATCTTTAAATTTTCCCACTTTTAAACGGGGTTTTCCAACACTTAAGAAAACTATAGGAAGAACTAACAATTGAACACCAATTCAGTGCACCAACTAAATACAATTTTCTTTCACAAAAAAAAAAAAAAAAAATAAAAATGCTATTTTCTGTAATAACAAGAAGATTATTTGTATAAATATTGTAGATATACAGATCAAAAAAAATTTGTTTGAAAAATAAGTACTCTTCATAGTATAAACCAATACATTTCTCGCTGTGATCCAAGTTTAATAATCTCCGTGTGTAGCTAGCCCGACGTGGCTTTTTGATACGGCAATCGACATATATTTCCAATTCGCCGAACAAAAAATAATAAAGAGATGATACTGGGGATGGGAGCGGCCACTGTTATAGGCAAAAAGTTAGGAAGGTAAGACGCATAAGACTATTTCATTTATATCTGTAAGCAACTATAAACCATTGCTTAACGAAAGACGATTCCGAGCGCAGTTCGGTAATTTGAAGTGCCGTAATTTTTTTTGCAATTTTCGTTTAAATTTAATTTCAATACGCTTATTATAAAAAAAAAGAAAGTCGCCCGATAATTTTAAAAATTTGACCACGTCTAGGTAAGTCCAATATAAGTATTGTTATCAAATTTCAAGCCTCTAAGTGTATTTATAACCGAATTACAGCAAAAAGAAACTATCGAAAATTAAAATTCATTAAAAGCTTAAAAGTGGCTCAAAATTTTTAGCGATAAAACCATATGAAAGTAAATCAAAAAGGTTACAAAAAAGGCGTCTTGTAATATTTCGATTAAATATTTTTTCTGGTAGAAAACGTCGTCCGTGTTTTTATAAAATAATGAAATCGTGAAATTATACGTTTTCCTACGTTTTTTCCCACTTAAGTGCTTTTATATAAAAAAAAATGGCGTCGAAAATCTAAAAATTACTCTTTTAAGGACCATCTAGACAACTTGAACTTTCAGAAAAGTTGCTACATATAAAAATCGGAGTGAGTTTACTAGGAAAAAACGTGTCCACAGACTAGAACAAAGAAAGAAAAAAAAAAACGTTTTAGTAAAACCAATAGCTCCTTCGTAACGCTCGGAATCTAAAAACGAGCATTATAGTTGTAACACCCGAATTGTTACTTATACTACACGGTGAAATAAATTGCAGTTTATTGAGCCGTTAAACCCTTTGTAGTTTTGTAGTTGATTTTTTGTAGTATTTTTAAAATTATTTAAGTATAAACGCGCAGTGCCGTAGTAGTATTATTATTACACTGGCAAAACAAATACGTGTATTGTTGTTCGATCGTAGAGAAAAAAAATAAATAAAAATAGTAATACTTGTCGGTTTCTTTCGAACATTCGTCTCGTGAATTGAGTACGTCATTACATAAATATAATATCTGTTGTGTATTATATAATGAAAGGGGTAGGCGAACTACCATTCACGAAGTAAGTACGCGGTTTATACTTACCTACGCGCTATTATATTATTCGTTTAGCCCGAAATATCGAAAATTGTATACCACAACCGCGGTATACTCGCAATTATTTCTCACGACCAAATCACGACAATTATTAATATTGTCGTAATTGTGTCGGTGCCTGTAAATATTGTATTCATATTTTTGTGAATCATTTATGAATTATTACGAATTATTTATTAAAGGACCCGATGTAACTATATTATTAACGTATTATGTATATCGTTAATGATTCCCGGTCGAGGTCTTATTCTACTTCAATTATTCAAATGTAATCAAACACCTCGTCTAAACAGCTCTATAGGTAGATATGTACTCGTTTTGTGCATTGATATAACAATAATGCGACGAAATACAAAGCTGGCAGAAGCATTATTTCACGTATAATGTTAATATTAAGTAAGTACGTGATTCATTAAAAATTATTTTTATATCACATTATAAAAAAACCTTGATGACTACAAAATAAGTATTTAAAACAAAAAAAAAAAAAAACCAAACTACATTTAATAATAAATATAATAATAAACAACAAAATCTTAAATATTAATCTTTTAGCTTTTTCACTGTTAGAAAACTTATCTACTATATCATACGTCAGAAATATTTATATCTCTATGAATTGATAACTGAGCAAGTATGATAAGTTGTCTGAGTTTTTTTATTCATATTGCTAAAGTTTTTCGATAACTGTAAATATCCGAGATCTAGATTTAATCAAGTTCATTTCGACTGCCATAATTGATATTGCTACACTGTGATGGTGGAGTGCGATTTTTTCCTCATGAGTCACCTATTATTGTCATAATATATTGTTTTCGAAAGTATTTTAATATTTTCTTCGTTTAGGTTTTTTAAAAAAACATTATTATATGAAGATCAAAAATAATTACATTAGATAAATTGTTTTGTTGTGCCCAATAAATGTGTGTTCCACCTATTCTCAATGAATATGAATGAATAAGTCAAATTCAGTACACGCGTATTGCTCACAAATAAAACTACCAAAATCTGCGTGAAAAATCATAACCTATAACCGATAACGATCAAAAGTCTATAGTAAAATAGTAGAGCAGTGATAATCAACCTTTTTTTACAGAAGGCCACAAAAAAAAAAAAAATAATAATAATTTTTGGCATGCCAAGAATATAAACTTTTATTTTTAAGTTATTAAAATATTATATTTTATTGTAGATACATCTTAATATAAGTACAGTGATAAATGTAATTATTTATTATGTATTTATTTTATCAATGAGAAAAAAATGTAAAGTATAAAATTATCATTTTTAAGGCCGATTAATAAATGGTCGCGAGCCAGATCTGGCCCGTAGTTCGTCACCACTGTAGTAAAATATTCTCAACTATATTATTATTGTTCAACGTTTCTATGGTCAAACGTATTATCTCCAGATATGCCTACTGACTATAATACTAAACTGTAGGTAGTTTCAAACACCATGTAGGCACCACAGTTTTAAAAAAACTGTTTAAAATAAATTTGTTTTTAAAAAATCTTAGAGGGGGTGACGTGGTGATCGTTTCCCCCGTAAATTCGCCTCTGTGAATTACTGTGTCAGAAAAATAATAAGAGAAATATTATTATGCACCATTTTAGAACTACATGTATCCTACTAATATAAACAAGACAAAAAAAAAAACACCACGCATAATATGTGTTTATAATTCGAAACTTGTGTTGTCTCCTTACTAAACAGAGTTTTTCGTGTAGTTTTCATTATTATAAAAGCCAAGTTACGCGGGTAAAAGTTTTATGTTTTCAGACCATATGCGAAGAACAAATTGTACACTGATTAAACCGGAGACAAGGAAAGACAAGCGTTTGTATAACACAAACAAAATAAACAAAAAACTTTTTAAAACGAAAACGAACTGACACACAATTTGACACATTTTGTTCGTACTTACGGTTGCTTTTGTATAAACAAATTATACGTATATAGGCGTAGTAACTCGTAACTGGAAGTCGAAATTGCTTGGAAATAACGATCGCGCACTGCAGCACAATATCTGAACGCGACTTTGAGTTATTAAATATTTATGTCGGAAATTGGCTGTGAGAAAATTACTTTTTGCGTTCAATGTTTTAAACCGTATGCGAAAATGTTTTCTCAGCGCCTTCATACCTACTTTATATACATACATAAACGAGCGCACGATGCACGCCAAGAGCCGAAATTGAGAACCTATACGAAATCTGATCATAGAATATAATAAGCCAAGGTCTATCTGGTCTCGAAATATTGATGTCCCGTTGGGGACACCGTACACGAATTTCACTGCCGTGTTTGTAGAAAAAAAAAAAAAAAAAAAGGTCACATAATATGTATAGTGTTTGGGTTGGAGATTTTTCATGGTGATACCTATTAATTATTCTTGATATTGTGTAAAAGTGAAAAAAAAATATTAAAGGAACCGTCTGTTCCGTCTATTCAACATTAGCTGTTTCACATTATAATCTGTGGAGGAACAAGAGAGACAAAAAAAATTGTATAACTGTAATATTTAATCGCGTATGAGTTATACCAGAGTACTCCGCCCGGTACCACGTGGCGCCGTATTTATAAATACTATTTTTTTTCTCTATCCGCATGTTTGTCAAACCGACATTTAAATACTTATAGCTACACCATATTGTTATAATAGTCAATTAAACAAGGTAGTTTTTTTTTCCCAATTAATTGAATATAATTATTGTTAATCGTTAACAAATATCAAATCGCCCAATCAACTAACAAATAATAATATAGGTATAAACTGAACACAACAACAATAATAATAGTTCCGTGTAGATTCACGGTGATTAAAATACGATTACTTAATTATTAAAGTGATAAATTAATTACTTTAATTTAATAATAATAATAAAAAAAAAGAGCTAATACTGGGGACGGGTGGGGCAACTGTTGTAGGTGGGTAGTGAAGAAGATAGGATAAACACAAAGTTATTTAATTTATACTTGTAACCAAAGATATTGAAAAATGATTCGGAGCGAAATTCGGTTATACGTGTTTTAAAAGGCCGTAATATCTGAAAATTTTCGTCAAAACTTGACATTGAAATTCTTAAAGCTCACAAAATTAAAAAGTTTATAAATAGCTCAACAATTGTTCAAATGTTTTGAAAGATTTACCACGTCTAGAAAAAGTGAATATAAGTTTTCTATCGATTTTTAGGTCCCTACGAATATTTTAACCTAAATTACAACGGAAAAACAAAATTTGAAATAATAAAAGCATTATTTTCGTAAAATTTCCCGTTATTTTTTTTTTTCAATTCGAGTAATATTTTTGGTAGAAAGCATGTCGTTAACATAATAAAAAAAATGAAAACGGTAATGCCCCGACGACGTGCCGTAAATATTTGCCGTTTTATCTATAGTTTTCTTTCGGGGTTTTCCCAATTATTTCAAACCTCTAGGAAAATCAAAAAAAGATCTCACCAATGCACCAAAGAGAGAAAATTACTTTTTAAAAAAGATGTTATAGATTATACTTCGGAGCACGTTTTCTGGTTGAAAAGTTGTTCATAGACAGAAAACTAAAACAAAATTGAATAAAACATCATAGTAATACTATAGATCCCTCGCTACGCTTGGAATCTAATAAAATCTGATATTTCTGAAAATGTATGTGCCACTGTTGTAGGCAGAAAATTAGGAAGGTACAAAACATAAAAGAGTTTAACATGTAGTGTTTTATACATCTATAGAATTTAATTTAATTTATGTCAATTGCATGATGAATCACTGCTAACGAAATACGATTCTTTGCGAAATTTGATTAAACATGTTTTTAAGATTTCGGTCAAAATTTGAACTTATGTTAAACTTTGTTTTTACCATCAATGATGAACTTCTTGTCAAATTTTCAGGCATAGAAATGCTCGGCCAAAAATAATATTATCCACATAAAACCAAACAAAAACTAAGAAAAACTCGAAAATGTCAAGAGAAAGACACACACATACACACCCAAAAAAAAGCGCACGTTATAGTAAAACTAATACATTTCTCGCCATGTTCAAAATCTAAAATGTTTTCCGACCCGTTTTTGACGTGTTATGTAATCGATCGATTGGGATTTTCATCCTGTATATACGTAGCGAGATAGCTTAGCAATTCGTATTCACTACTACACCCTGTGTATAATATTTGCAATCCCGTCACGAAGTAGGATTGTTCCGAGTGTTTTTCTGCATTTATAGATACAGTATCCAATATTAAGATTACCGCGTAATCCTTTAAAATTCCGTGATAGCAGCTGACGATTTAGCCGTTTTAATTATTTTCACTAAAAGTCAAACGTCGTCGCATGACCTCTAAATAATAATATAACAGTCTATATATTATAAAAGGTATATAGAGCACAATAGGCTTATTGTTCGTCATTGAAGTTCGTCTATTTCGTATACAGTATCCAATTTGTCGACACTGACGAGTTATTTACCAAAAAAAAAAGAAACAAAAGTGATTACTGAACGCCAATTGCTGACTACATAATATCACCAAATCTAAACGATGCGCTTTGCAAGTAATTTAAACCAAAGTTTACTATTATTTTAGTTGGATATTTTACTATGGTCGTGTTTACTTAACGGATAAACGGGAAATAAATAAAATCATCGTCGTTCAGTGGTGAATAACACACATGTAATAATATAATATATTGAGTGTTTTCCGAATCTGTTTTTGGATAGTAGACGAGCTATTTTATTAAATCGAAAATTGGCTGTACATTTGCATTCCATACGCGATTTTCAAAAACGGCTATCGGTTTACGTAGTCGGTATTTTCGAAATATTCCGACTCCAGAGTGTAAGATTTCGTCAATATATATTGGTATTATTACTACTAGGTATTATACGCTTTATTACCGTAAAGATTTATAGAAAAATAACATTTTAACGTACAGCGGTGGTGGGCTATCAGAATCAGGAAAGATAAACCCCCGAACTGCTAAATTCAGGAACGGTATTTTAAAAAAATATAAAAACAACCAGGAACAGTTTTTCTTAGGAATGTATAATAATATATAATTTTCGGAACATTAAGTTAAGAAATTTATATTAGTTTCGTATCATAGGTTTTATGTTTGATGAGAAAGTCTAATGGTTCCCAGCCTTATATATAATATAGGTACCTAGGATCCATGTTCTGACTAAAGATTTTTGAAAGCAGAATTTGTTATTGGTATTATAGTATTGTAGTACATAAATCTTATTTCTTTTGAGTAGGCATAACAAATAATATAATAAATTATTGTCATTTGTATTAATTTAGAACACGAAAAACACGAATAGAAACTAGTATGCATTTTAAATTATTTTTTTTCGTTCTCGCAGTTTTTGGTTGTTAAAATTATATACTACGAAGAAAAACAGTTCCTGGTTATTTTTATGCTGACCATTTGGTTTCTTGATTTCCACGCGCTCCGGTAGCTGTAGAAGAGCAATATATTTAATATTATTTATGCATATTGTTTTTATTCGTTAGAGCTATTAGAACAAAAAATTACACAGACGCGAAAACCGGACTCGAATCATAGTAGTCATTGTTACAACACGTCCGGGATTTGAACAGTTGCCCCGCACTCGGGTACCGATACGTAATAATGTTATTATGATATGCATTATCGTCTGCGGATGACTGATGTAACCGCGCGCGATGGCAGCCTTAAGCCGATAAACGATAATTTAATACCGCGACATAGATATTATTATGTGTACCTACGGGTATGATATTACGTAACGTGCACAAAACCAAACGAGATTTAAACAGGAACCACTTCCACTTTCATTTCTCCGACATCGTATTATTAGGTAGGTAACTATTGCGCGTCGAGGTTTTTTTTTTTTTTTTTTTTTTTTCGTTTTGTTTGGTCACGTGAACTCACGTACACGAATCGCCTCCCGAGTCTGGGAAAATACGTTTGTATTCAATGGTGTAATTGTAAATAATGTTTTGTGTGTACAATACGTTTCCGCAACGAGCTTCGCCCTCTCCTACAGTGGTGGATTTATGGGGAGGGGGGATGATGTGGCGATCGACTTAGGCGGCTTTTTTTCAATCACACATTTATTTATTATATTGTGTAATATTTTTTATATAAATAGCACGTTTCATGCTGATAAATAATAGTTGTGACAATAGCCATAATCAAACCACAGATATTATAACATAAGTTATCAATAGTTTATTACACAATAAAAATATACTCTGTGATTATCATTTATATGCATTTATTTGCTATTTTAGATTCTCAGTGGAGCGAAAAAGAGTATGGTTTTAAAAATATGTTAATTTTTTTTTTTTATCTGTGCACAACTTTTATACCAAAAGAATTGCTCGGATTTCTACGCGTAGCACCTTTTCTGAAAGGAAATCGACATGGGGAGGTGCTCAAGGGAAGTTATTTTTTGATTTTCTTAAAAATGTTCTCATTAAATTTCAAAAACCGAATAAAAAACGGAAAAACGTACGAAATATTTTACTAAATTATTACGATTTTTTTTTCCTGTGATCAACTTATCTACCAGCAATTTCGCTCCATCTACTAATGAATACAATGTTTCTAAAAAGAAATTTCACTAACGAGGTAATTTTTCGACTTTCCTAAGAGTTTTCCCAGAAAATATGAAAAACCGGGATAAAACATGGGAAAACCGGGAAAAACGTAGGAAAACAACTGGTGAAATCGGTACAACATTGAACAAATATAATTAAAGAAAATATATAAAGCCTATTTCATTATTTTACTATAATATGACATTTATATTGTTGACAAAGCATCACTATTAAATGAACTCCGTTCAGAATCGTTTTTTCGTAAGCAATAGTTTATCGTTTCTTACAGGTATACAGTAAATTATCTATAACAGTGGCTACACTCATCACCATTATCCTAGGACCTCTTTTTTTATTATATAGATAATACTTGATTTGGGAGCGTATGTTTGGGGACAAAATTCTTCTTCTTTTTTAAAATTATTTTAGCATAACCCTTCTATTTGCTTATTTTTTGTTATTATTAATTTGTAGACAAAAAAAATAATTAAGATCATGAATTTGCGAAAGTAGACTAAATGGATTGGTTTTATTGCACACACATAAAGACATTATTGTAAATTTAGAAGAAGTCATTAATACATTTTGCAAATGAAAAAAAAATAAATATTAATGTAATCAATATTTTTAAATAATACATTTTTATACTTAAATTTAAATAAACGTACCTACATTAAGCTACAAGCGTTGTACTTATTTTTAATAATTTGCTTAAATTACGGTTAAGTCTTCATTGTACTTTTTATATCACTCATACATATTCTTATATAACAGATACCTACCAAATAAAACTACATATAAAACACGAAAATGTCAAATATCTCGCAAAAATCAAATAGAAATTAGCCATAGTATAGTTGCCAGATTTGTGCCACAGTTGTGGGAGAATATTTCCACAAATGGGATAAATAAAGTTATTTAATATTTACCTTTAACCAAGGATATACTATTGTTAATGGAAAACGATTCTGAGCAAAATAGGGGTAAACACATACTAAACTGTATCCTACACATATTGCGGAAAGTGACTCGATTGCCGACCGAGTGACTTTTAGGTACCTAGCTACATATACGTAATAACGCCATGCCTATAAAATTAAAACACTTTCAAATGGAATACAATATAGCAATTTGTAAATCAACGTGTAATAAATGACTGCATAATAGCTCTGAAGTACGTGCACGCCGTGAACTGATAAAATTATTTTTACGTCGTCGTGTGACAATAATTTCTAGCGTCTTTAACAGTGTCAAACATTACGGACTGTGCATTTATAAATTATTATGGTTTGCACAATATGCAACAATATGCATTGTGCATACTCAAAACATCATAAATTATGCTGTATGATACGACTAAAACAATTTTAAAAATAACCAAACTATTTGAAAATTACTGTAATATATTGTTATTAATACATATAATATGACACAAAGTAATGACTATCTTATTAACATTTAATTCTCAATATAATATACAGAATGTTCCTTCTTTGAACACAGTATACACTCATTATCTCAGAAAGTATTAACATTTTTAATGCATTTTTTAGAGAAATAAACAGCTCTACAAATTTACATTCCTGTTATTTTTTGTGACTCCATTATTTTTGTGGGCGAAACCAGCACCTACTTTTGATTTTAAAATGGCAACTTTTATTAAAAACTCCATAAATAGATGGCATATTAATTAAAATGAATTTGGATGTTGAATTTTTCGATGTCCGTCAATCTCCAAAACCTAAACATAAAAGTGGAGTATCTCATCAATGGTTTGACAGAAATCAAAAATTCTCAGTACCAAAATTAATTTAACTAAAAATCTATATATTTATGAAATTTTATTTAGATTACTATTTGAAAAACAAAAGTAGATAATGGTTTTGCCCTTATTTTCTGGGCAACAAAATTATAACATAAACGTAAAACGTAAGTGCTTATTTCTTAAATTTTGTATAAAACAAATGAAAAAAGTTAATTATTTTCGAAATAATGAGTGATTTTTTTAACGTAAAATATTATAGAATCAAACTACAAGTCATTTTCATATTAAAGTAAAAATTAGATAAAATTTAGGATCTGATATAATGCTATGGTTACGGTTGGGCCTCGTAGTGGACCCTGGTTCAACCATACCTACATCTACGATTGCCCCCCCCCTCTCGGCGGATCCGGGAAAAATAGCGTTATGAGGCTTAAATATACAAAAAATAACAACATGAAATTTCGTAAGTTAAGACGTATGAATCAAAGTTGTTTCTCAGTCACAACGTTTTAGTTATCACCAAAAATAACAATATGCAAATACTAATATAATTCTGAGTCCTAATGTATGGTGTTAAATCATAATATATTATGCGATACACTGGCCCATGATATTTTTCAAGGGGTCTACTTATACGCTTGCTTATTTGACAATTTTTAAGAAAGTGATAAAAACTCAGTGTTAAATCTGTATGCTTCATATTATAGTCAAAATAGGACAAAATAGGTAAAAGTGTTCACATAAAAAAAAAAAAATAAAAACATCTTTATAAAACCAATACATTATTCGCTAAACTCAGAATTTAAAAAGCAATATTTAGCTAACTATGAAAACATTTGGCAGTAAATACAATTTTTAAGTTAGTAGAGGACCAGAGGTCAACCAAAATTAGAATTCTATAAATTATGGATTACATACTTACCTACTGTTTTTTTTTTCTTTAAATTAAAAGTCGAAAAAAATTTGATCTGCTTTCTGCTATAATAACGAGTTATTAAATTATAATTAAAGAGTTATTTTAATGTGCAGAGCTATGAGATAGGTATTATATGAAAACAATGACGAAAAACCTATACAAAATATTATTGCTTTGATAATCTTAAGAAATAAGTGAAAACCAAATTATCTACATACTTAACTTATTGTTTTTCACTAATTAAAGTTTATATTAATATTGTCTACAACATTCTTTGGATAACTCAACGATATGTTAATTGCCGTTAAGATCAGTTCACTAAGTTCATTATTGCAATTTTCAATCATAGATGTTATCTAAGGTTAAGGGGAAGCCCGCGTATGCACGGTAACACCAACCACCAAAGTTGTAATAGTAACAAAACCATTGTTTATAACGAGTGTAACTACAGTTAAAATAAATAATGAAATATAATTATCTTATAAATCTAATAAAATCTTATTATAATATTATTTTGCGATCACATTTATATAGTAAGGTTTTTAATAGATAACGGTGTTAAACTAAATTAGTTACTTACGAAAATAGCCTATTTTATGAAAAAAAGTACTTGTTTACTATTTATTTTTACAGTNATAACACTATTTTATCATTTTACAACATTTTCAAAATAACCAATTTTTATTTCCGTAAACTAAGAAACTATTATTATTAGTGAAATAAACCATTCTGTCTATCTCAGTTAAATAATATTTGTTTAAAAGTTACAAGTGCCGTCGTGATATAATTGTGAATATTATTGCAATAAAATATTTATTATTTTCAGAAGATATGAATCATTGATCTTGTAAGTACCTATGTCTTGATACGATTACAAAACGGAAACCAAATAATATTCGTGTGCGGCATCCACGTAGATGAAAAATAATATTATAATACACAACGATTTCCCTGTAACACATTCGTCCCAGGTAGGTCATTATTTAAAATAAATATTATAATACCTAATAATAAAATTGTATTACCATGTCGGTTTAATACGTGCGAATAATAATATCGCAATGTTCCGGTGTACGAAATTATACACCGCCGTAGTTTTATGGCGTGCAGTACGCGCAGTCAACGAAAAAGAATCTGTCTTCGTAATATTTTATGTAATATTTAGTGAATGTCCGAGTGTTCGGTATACTCGTGACAATTGCGTACGAATTATTAGAAGTCGGACGGTGAAAATATAAAATATTACTGGGCGCGCAATGACGGCCAGTCCAGACGACTGCCGTGTTTATACAGTATTATAATATTCACTTCCTTGACAATTTCGTCATTCATGTTATTATATTTGATTTGTAAAAAAAAAACCCGCAGCACCTATAAACTAACATATTGAAACTTGTTTGCATGACTTATTCCGAGGATTTTTACCTACTGCCCAAAATACACCGAAAAGTTTTTTTTAATGAAATTCACGTGGACTTTAATACTTACCTCCTCCACTCATAAAAGAAAAAACAAATCTTACGAAGAAAATGAAATTGAAAAAAAAAAATACAGCAAACGTACGAATTGCATGGTGTGTAACCAGCTTTAGGTACAAGTTAAGTTTATAAATTTAATTTTAAAATTATATTTTTGTAAATTACACACATTCACGAAACCAACTGCACTTTTGATATTTCCTACAATCCAATTTCGGTCCTATTGCCCGTTAGAACAAGGCCTGCTTGTTTACATTTTGCCATTTCCACTCCTAAGACCGTAACACCGTAAGGTATAATTCCTCGGCGGCGAACATGCAATAGGTAATGACAAAAAAAGTTTGTAATCGTAACAAAGAATATATTTTCTACCTAATAAATATTCGTGAACATTTTTTTACACCCCAAAAAAAATAGATGGTTTTGTATCACTGCATATTTCCGTTCAGCTACCGTCAATGCCCATGAAGCATAATTTATAGATTTTCCTTTTCTCAAAAAAAAAAAAAAAACAAACTAAAAAAACACCAATACTATACTCAGAAGCATCGCACAATAGTAATACTTATATTTCTAGATGAAAATGCACAAGTACTGAATCGGATATCATCGCTTCTATTGATTTATTAAAAGCTTTATTACATTGATTTGTCCATATAAATGTTACCTACATTAATTTTTAATTATTTAGACGTACAACCTAAAAGTGTAGACAAATTTAAAATACATTTTGTAATTGTAATTTACCATACGTCCATAACTACAAAAATTTTAAAAAAGTGAAAGTGGAATATCTCGCCAAGGAATTTGACGGAAATCAAAAATGCCAACACTAAAATTTATTTTAAATAATACTTCATCTATTTAAAGCATTTTCAAAATAGGTTATCTTTTGAAAATCAAAAGTATACAGTGATTTCATCTCCAAAAATAAGAGGTGTAAAAAAAAAAATGATAACGTAACATTTTAGAACTATTTGATTCTTAAGTTTAAAAAAAAATTTCGAAAAAAGTTAATACTTTCCAAGATAATGAGTGTTGAATGAATTACCCTATATACACAGAGTGTTACTGGAATATTTGACAAATTTAATAATTTTTTTTTCTAATGAATATTTTTAAGTTTTATTTAAAAAAAAAATGTTATTACATCTTAACTCTATAATATATTTTGGTTAAATTTTAATGTTTAGATATTTGAAATGAAAAATACAAAATTGTACTTAAAATTTTTTTAAAAAAAAAGGTGATAAACATTTTGTGAATACAATTTTTAGAAAAATTTGGGTATCAAAAACTTTAACTGAGGTTGAATCAATTATTTTTAATGAATTTCAAAAGTTTTGTAAACTATGACATTTTTGGAGTGTTTAAATTTTTAAATAGTTTGTTCGATTTTTCCATGAAATATTAGGTGTAAACCTCACCTAATATTAATCTGCTTATTTTCGTTAACAGTTATGGTTATATGATTTTGGATAATAGTTATAGACTCGCAAAAGTTGTTATTAATAATATTAATTGGTCTGAAAAAAGACATCCTAGGATATTGGAGATGGGTACACCTGTAAGCAACGATGAACCATTACTTATCAAAGAACGATTCTAAGCGGAGATAGAGATGATTTGTCAACAAAGTAAATGTCATATTGTGGTAAAATAATTAAATAAACATTATATATTTTCTTTAACAATATTTTTTTAATGTAACAATTTTCCCATTTTTTCTACGTTTTTCCCGGTTTTCCCATATTTTTTCCATTGTAAAAATTTGATGTTTAAATTCCTTTATAAAAAATTTTTTTTTTTTTTTCACCACAAAATACGACTTTTAATGAACCTCCTGTTAAATGTTCATGCATTTCTGTTTAGTCTAACAACTTTACCATGCAGTACTTACCGAATAAAAATTCCATATAAAACTCTAAAATGTCTATAAATAGCTCTAAAATTGCTTACATGTTTTGAAAATTTCGCTACGTGTAGAAAATGTAAAGATAAGTTTTTTATCTAAATTTCAAGTCCATTAAATCGATACGAATATTTTTAACTGAATTTCAACAAAAATATTAAAATTTATATAAAAATCCTAAAAATATCCGAAATGTTTTGAAAATGTTACCATATATATACGTTTTATCTTGATATTTCCCGAATATTATTAAAACCGCTTGAAAAAACAAAAACCTCTCTAAAGTACTTTCCCAATCAGACTTTCTTTTGAAAAAAAAAGTGCTATTATTGTAAATTGAAGCAAAATTGCTGATAGAAAAGTTGTTCACAGGAAAAAAAAGTCTGTGATATTTTTAACCAATAATTAAATTTCGTATATTTTCCCCTTTTTCCTTTTTCCTCTGGATTTTTCGATTTTTATTACATTTGTTGAGAAAACTCATTGGAAATTCAAAAAATTACTTCCCTAAAGTACGACCCAGCACCGATTTTCTTTCAGAAAAGATGTTACACTTAAAAATTCGGAGTAAGATCTCTATTAGAAAAGTTGTCCACAAAAAAAAAATACATCTTTTTAAAACCATACGCTTCTTCGCTCTACTTAAAATCTAAAAAAGTTAGCGGTATGCCGTATGAAAAAATTTGGACTTAGGAGAACCGAAGAACCAATGAACCATAACAATTAAATAATGTATATGTATATATGAAAATACATTTAGATTAAAATGTGGAACCCAGTCAATACAGAAAATAAAATTGGCTAAGTATGTTAATTTTAAAAAAAATGTGTACACTTTTGATAAGGTATTCTCAGTAAACTAGGTACCTACTACCTACTCACACTAATGACTACTCATATCATTCGAGTATTTAATGTGTAGGTGTTTAATCTACATTGTTGTGAACAATTGTAAGATCTATTTTAAAGATTTGGAGTAGAGCAAGGAATGTATTAGTTTTACGTTTTTTTTTTTTTTTGCTATGTGTAATAATTATATTCACCAAAAACAACAACAATAAAAATATTCTAAATATAATAATGGAGTAAGAGCAAAAAAAAAAAAAAAATACAGTTATCTACATAAATAAATTGTTAAAAATTAAGCATATTGGTAACACAATAACATTAATTACATTTAAGTTATGTAACTTAATTGTAATTAATTAATGAAATAATTATTTTAGATGAATTATTATTTATTATGTTATTAATAGACTTATACCATCCGCCTTATTAGTAGTAGTATAAGAATGAAATACTTTATATCCATTTATTATTAAATTTAAATCCATATAAGCCAAGTTTCACCAAGTATAATAATATCAAAACAATCTTCGAAGATAATATAAGTAATAAATCATTTATATTTTTCATAAAACTACAGATATTAAATGCAAATATAATTATGGGATATGGGAAAATTCATTACTGAAATCGACAGCACTAATATCATCAATTACGGTGGTATTAACATTATCCACAGAACTTATTTCATGAATAAATAAATTAAAGTTTAAATCCATTAAACAACAAGTTGAATATAAAACTAAAACATCATACCTACATACGATACAAAGCTTTGCAATATCTTACTCCGATTATAGAGTGTAGTATGTTTTCTGAAAGGAAATTTTCTTGAGGTGATACTTTTAAGAGGTCATATTTTGGTTTTCTGAGCGGTTATTACTATGATTGGGAAAAAACGTCGAAAAATGGACAAATATTTACGTCACCTAGCTATTTAATGGTTTTACATTTTTGTAACTTACGTTCTCTACTTGAAATCTTGCTTAGACGAAAAATAACAAGAAAGTTTTTTTGTTGCATTTTGGATCTAGTTGCTCAGGCAGAATGTGGTGTTTTTGATTTCTCGTGTAGTTTAACAGCTGTGTTATTCATAACGCCAATAATAATCAGCCAACTCGGTTATTTCTACCATCACTGCATGACATCAAAGTACTGCAAGCAAGCCACTGCATATATTTTGTCATATTTTAAACCACTATTGCGTATTTATTAACCGATACTGTGTATTAATTTTTCAAAAATTATTTAATCAAAGACACCAATAATTATAGGTAGGAAGGTATTAATACACGTCATATACAATTGAAAATATAAACAGTTTTATTTACGTACAAACATTCATTATTTACATTAAAAATATAAATGACATATAATATTATATACATATAGGTACTATTTTTATAATATAAAATAATGAAAAATACATTCAAAATATAAGTACTTAATGTATAAATTATATAGAATGATAAAAAATAGTGAACAACAAATAGTTAAATAAAATGAGCAGTTTTATATTATGTTGTTAAATAAAATTGATTTTGTTAATTTCTGTTTTGTTATTTATTTATTACCTAATAAAAATGTATTTTTTTGTTCTGGTTGCGTATACTTATGTTTAAAAAACCATGACTAAATACAGTGAAGAGGCTATACTCATAACTTGGATAACCAATATTAACATTAATTAGGGGAAAAAGGAGTATTTTTATTTAATACATTTGGTTTTTTAACAAAGTTAATTTACTTATTTTTTTTTAATATTGATGTTAGTTTTGATTTTACTTAATTTAATAGTAATACACATGCACTAGAATATTTCATGATAGGACTATAAGTCAATTTAAGGATTTAATAAAATGTATATTTATATTTAATTTTCTGATAATCTGATAGTAAATATAAGATAGTACACAATTGATAAAAACAATTATTATAACTGATGATCTGTTTCAATAATAATTCAATTTTCAATCACCACAACAATCATTTCTGGAATGTACGTCACAGTACTTAAAATAGTTAATTAATTGGATCACATTTATAAAACTCTCTATAAGATAAAATACAATTTGATTATTATTTATTTATTTATTATAACGCCAATAATACTGGAAATTCGCTACATGAAGATCTTACACTATCACTTTAATATTAATCAACTATTACTAGGTTGGAAGGGCGATAGCAACGGGGGAACTTAAACCTAGGAGAAAAAGCGAAAAGTGACCAGTATAAGCAGCACTGAATAGATGCAAATCACGGTGGAGGGAATTATTAAACCTATAAGAGGTGCGTAAGGTGTTGAGGCACGTGGGACAAGAAACGGGGTTCTGGTGGAGTAGGTTGGGATCCGAAAAGATATGGTTGACAGTAGATCTGGGGCATCGAGAGTCCCGTCGAGAATAGAAGTGGCGAAGAGACATCAGCCTTAATACAGCGAGAACGAAGATTATGTACGTCAAGGACAACACGGATAATTGAATAATCGTTGTTGGGGATGATCAGTTTTTAGATAGTAGGCAGCATGTGTCAGAAACTTATTCTGCACGCGCTCAATACGAAGCTGGTCTCTGGGCGAAGTGGGAATGCAATCTACTACGCCGTGTTCAAGTATTGGCCGTACGAGTATTTATCAATCCCATCACTCGATGGGTAAATTGCACGGAGACAGTGGCGAGAAGAAAAGTCTGAAGTGTTCCGCTTGATAAAACCCAGAGCTCGGCCAAAGCTAAAATTAATATAGTGCTCAAATGACAAATGGGGTGTCAAATAGATATCTAAATCTTTTACAAGAGTGACACGATTAATTAGGGGGCCATAAAAGGAATAGTGGTGGAAATGGTATAATTTTACCATAATATGGCATATATACTTGTATTGTTGACAAAGCATCACTATCAACTCGGCTCAGAATCGTGTTCTCGTTGGCAATGGTTTATCGTTGCTTACAGATGTATATTAAAGTCCCGTCCATGACCTATCTTCTCAACTTCAAACCTAAACAGTAGCTACACCTACGTGCGAAATATGTCCGTCGGTGACAGTTCGGTAGTACATAATTTGAAGTGCCGTAATTTTTTTGTTGCGATTTTCATTTAAATTTGATTCCAAAAACGCTTATTAAAAAAAAAAATTCAATAAAAATATGGTCTCTTGTCGTTGTTCAATTGGAGCTCTTGGTGCTGGAAAACGCGGTAGATACTTATTTAAAATAACGAAATCGTGAAAAAAATCGTATTTTTTTCCCCGGTTAATCGTTTTTATTTTAAATACCGTTTCGAAACTAAAAAAAAAAACCACCTATGTATTTACCAAGTAGATACAATTCGCTTTCAGAAAATGTGCTACACTTGTACGTCGGAGCATGTTTTCTAGGATAAAAGTGGTATACAGTAAAAAAAAAAAAAAAAAAAAAAAAAAAAAAGTAAACAGCATTGTAAAACCAATAGCACCCTCGCTACGCTCGGTCAATCGATTTTTGGTTTTTTTATGTTATTATTGTATAGGACGCGAGTGTACTGGAAACGGTAACGTAGTGGTAGTACATAACGAACCAGACTGCGGTGGCGGCGATCCGGTTTGCGTCCGGCCGGCACGCCGTCGCGACGACCACCGCGAACCGAAGGATCGCGGAAGGAAAACAAAAATTTAATAATAATATTAATGTAACGTTATACGAAATAATACGTGTAATAATAATAATGCGACGGCGGCAGCCGCGGGGACGGTGGTCGCCAGTTATCGGTGCAGTTTTAACGCTCTTCAAACTGGTTTCGGGAAGCAAAAGTAGAAAACCACGTCCGCCGAAGTGAAAGCTAGTCGAACTATACGTGCGTAATGTTATTTATCGGTATACTAATATGTTATTATGTACATATGTAACGGCCGTAATACTGATATTATTATGATGACGAGTCCGTTGAAGGGCACGCACGACGCACTGATATTGTATACAGAGCGCCTTTTTTTTTCTCAATCGCCGTACAGCGATCTTATTTATACGAAGTTTCCGAGTAGACGCCCATCCGCCCAAATGTCCGATTCCCGGAATCGTTTCACTCGTCACGAAACTTAATTAAAACATTATTGAAGTTTTTATTTTTACCCCAACACACATTACACCTTAAATGAGTATTCGAATGTTAACTATCGATTTTCAAATGGCACAGATTCAAAGATCCCTTTGGATTATGTTTGTACATGCGTAGCGCACGTAAACGATACTTCGGATACTTAACCATAATAGCATACCGACTATTTGCGAGTTACGCCAGTTATTAATATTAATATCACAGGAACGGGTAAGAGTCATATCGTATACGAATTATTATGACACATTTTATAATTCCCCCGAAAATTGAGTTGCCGAAAGAGTAAAATTTTGAAAACGTTAGGTAGCGAATAACCGCAATAAATTTTACTCTATATTTCGTATGAAATGATATAGACATGATTAAAAAAATTACTCTGCGTGCACGAATAAACCGAAACAGAAGTATCCCCCATTTTATATACCTATTATAATATTACTACGTTACGCGATTACACAGTGGTAATAATATTATAGGGCGGATTATCTCTGGGTGTTTTTCCGGTTCCGGTTACATACCAATCTGCAGGGGAAACAAAATTAATCCCATTGATAAAGCTAAGCGCGTGAGTATAATTTGTTCTTTTATCCTTGCTGCTTTTTGGCACCCGTAACACAACGCATTTTTTTTTGAATCCCAAAAACCGAACGGCAAAGCGATAGCTTTCAGTTATAATATCTCCCGTCCATGGAAAAAAGAACTTAAATCAATTTCGTATAATTTTCAATACAATCAAAATAAATGTTGTGAATTGCTATTTGACAGAACAACATAACTACTAAATAACGTTCTACAGTGACGTAAGCAGGATTTTTCAGCGAGGGAATGGGCTTGAAAATTTATAATTAATCAGTTGTTTTGTCACAAGTTTGAAAAATAAATTAGGTCGGTAGGTGCGTTATTAGTTCTGACTGGTGCTTTGTAATACACATAAAATATACACAAACAAATAAAAAAAAGAACTTTAACTATAAGGTAACCATAAAAATGTTTGGTAGTAAAATAACATTTTCAAGCTAGTATGGTATTAAAAAAACCACAGCTCAACCAAAATTAGAATTTTATAAATTGTGCATTGCATTACTTAACGATTTTTTTTCTGCCATAATGAATAATTAAATAATTATATTAGTGTGCAAAACTATGAGATATATTTTACACGAAAACAATGACGAAAAACCTAAGTGTACAAAATGTTATTATTATTTCACCCAAGAGAAATAGAGAAATAAATGAAAATAAAATTATCTACAACATCCGTGAGCTAACTTAACAATGCGTTAATTTTGTTGGTAAAATCAGTTCAGTAAGTTCAATATTGCAATCATATATATTATCTAAGCATATGTAGCTGCCCCGTATGCACGATAACACCAACCACCAAAGTTGTAATATCAAAACCATTGTTTGTAACGAGTGTCACCCACAGTTGGACAAAAATAATAATCTTATAAATCAAATAATATTTTATTCTGTGATAAAATAGTAATATAGTAAGGTTATTGATAGACAGCGGTAGTAAATAAAATAAATTAAAATTCATTGCACTTAAGAAAATAGTGTATTTTATGAAAAAAAAGTCCTTGCTTACTAATTATTGTTACAGTTGAAACTTGAAAAATCTAAAAAATATGTGTATATACACATGTATAAATATAGTCAATGGAGAGGAGACTTCGGTCCTTTAGCTTCCCGTGTCCAGCGTACGTCACTGAAGTTCTATATAGCTAAAGTCATATAGTTAAAATATATTTAAATGCTTTTTTTACCAAATAAAAAGTTTATCATAGTATATCATTTTTTTTTATACTACTGTATAAAAAAATTCTACCAGAAATCTTGCTCTGACATGTACCTGAGGCACCCCGGTTTAAATGTAAGAAAAAGGGGATATTTACGAAAATAATGCTTTTTATTATTTAAGTTTTATTATTTGTTGTAACTCAGTCAAAAATATTCGTAGAGACTTGAAATTTAAATAAAAAAACTTTTATTAATTTTTTATAGATATGGTAATATTTTCAAAACATTTCAGCCATTTTTGAGATTTTTATAAAAATTCAAATTTTATGTTGAGTTTCAGTTAAAAATATTCGTATGGACTATATCAACTTGAAATTTGAAGACAATACTTATATTTGCCTTTTATAGACATGGCAAAATATTCAAAAACTTATGTATGCCTTTTTTATTCGGTAGGCACTATATTGTGAAATTGTTAGACTAAACAGAAATGCTTGAAAATATTACAGAAAGTTCACTAATATTCATACTTAGTGGTGAAAAAAAAAATGAGCTTCATTGTAGAATTTTTTTTTACAAAGAAATTTTAATATCAAATTTTGATGGAAATCCTTTGAGTAAAAAATCACGTGGAACAAATCTAATTTTTAAATTTTTTATTTTGTATATATATATTGCTAATTAAAGAACGATGGTGAAATAAGAATTAAACGTACTTATTTAGTTTCGAAATTGTAGCTTTTCGAAGTTCTGATATTATGGGGACAGTATTTTTTATGTTAAAAAACTCTATATTTTCATTATTCAAATGTGTCTGTCGTAGTCTAATGGTGGTACATGTTTATTGTAACCCTGGAGATCGCGAGTTCAAACCCGTATTCTAAAAAAAAATGTTTTCATTTTGTTTTTTTAAAAAACAAATGTATTTTGGGTGTACCTAGAGACCCAAACCATCTCTCGCTCGGACTATTTTAATCGAAAAATACCCCTAGATTTGTTGTGCAAACTTTTCTAACAGACATCTTGCTCTAATATATCAAGTGTAGCTCATTTTCTAAAATGAAATTTTATCTACATAGTACTTAAGGGAGGGCCATTTTTGAATTTCCAAGGAGTTTTTTTCCAATTAATAGAAAAATATGGTAAAACCGGAAAAAAAAGGGAAAAATAAATAAAATATTTTTAAAGAAAATATTTAATACATATTGCATATGTACTTATTTTATCATAATGTGATACGTATATATATTGTTGACAAAGCAACACTACTAACCGAACTCCACTCAGAATCGTTTTTTCGTTAGTAATTATTAAACGTTGCGTATACAGATATATATTATATTTCCCTTCTACTACTTTCCCAACTTCTCATCAATAATAGTGGCTGCACCCGTCACCATTATTGTAGTACTTATTTTTCTTTTTTTCTATCTGTAACCAACTTTTTTACNATGTCGATATCGTTCCTATCAATATTTTTACACTGAACGTGTAAATCGTTTTTCGATATTCAATGTAGTTTTTGAAATAACTAAGAAAAAACAAAAAATTAAAATCGATTCGTTTTTACGGCAACGTATAGCATCTCGATTTAATTATTTTAATATGTTCAACTTATGTTTTCTACCAGAAATATACATACACTTGAGCTATTTAGACCAAAAATAAAGGAAAACAATGGCATGGTACTAGCTGGTATTAGAGATGTGAGCGGCCAATGTTGTAGGTAAGAAGATGAGAGGGTAGGATATATAAGGTTATTTAATTAATATCTGTAAGCAACGATAAACCATTGCTTGACGAATGACGATTCCGAACGCAGTTTAGTTATATACAATTTTTGCGATTTTCGTTTAAGTTTTATTTCAAAACGCCTATTAAAAAAAAAAAAAAAGTCACGTTTAGGTAAGTCCAAGTATTATTACTAAGAGTCTAGTCTCTACGTATATTTATAACTGAATTGCAGCAAAAAACCACCAACAATTTAAATTCCTTAAAAGCTCAAAAGTAGCTCAAAATGTTTAGCAATGATACCATAAGAAAGTAAATTAAAAAGGCAACAAAAAAAGCAACTTGTAATTTTTCGATTAAATCATTTTTGCTGGTAGAAAACGTCGTCTGTGTTTTTATAAAATAAATAATCGTGAAATTGTATGTTTTCCTACATTTTCTCCCACTTAAGTGCTTTTATACAATAAATAGCGCCGAAAATCAAAAAAATTTCTGTTTAAAGTACCATATAAACAACTTGAGCTTTTAAAAAAGTTTCTACATGTAAAATTCGGAGTGAGTTTACTAGGAAAAAACGTGTCCACAAACTAGAACAAAGAAAAAAATAAGAAATAAACGTCTTAGTAAAACTAATAGCTCCCTCGATACGCTCATAATCTAAAAGACGGACATACTTCGCATGAAGTGTAAGTATATTCTCAATACTAAAAAAAAAAGCTGATACTGGTAGCTATTGGATACTATTGGAGCAATGCTTCTGGTAGAAAACATAAGTCGTATAAATTTAAAATAATGAAATCATTGTGCCGTAATTTGAAAAAATCGTATATTTCGTCTTTTTGGTTTTTCCTAATGATTATAAAAAAAATGCTTTATACATCAAAAAACGAATTCCTCTGTCAGTAGCGAAATATTAATAGGAATAAAATCGATAACCAGTAATTTTTTGATTGGAACAATATTTCTGGTAGAAATTTAAAACATCGTGTAAACACGTTGAAAATAATGAAAACGATAACACCGCGGAGCGCCGCAGCCGTACATATTTGTCGTTTTTCATATACTTTTTCTTTTCCAATTTTTTTCGAAAACACTATGGAAATTTAAATAATGAGCTCCCCAATGAGTCTAATAGAGAAAATTACCTTTCAGAAAAAGTACTACTGTCTGTACTACGGAGCAAGTTTTCTGGTTATTAGGAATGTGTCGTCCTAGACGTCCTAGGATAATAGAGAGACGGGTGCAGCCACTGTTATAGGTAATTTAATGTATATCTGTAAGGAACGATAAACCATTGCTAACGAAAAAACGATTCTGAACGCAGTTCAGTTGATAGTGATACATTGTCAACAATATATATGTCATATTATGGTAAAATTATACATATGCATTATGCATTATATACACGCTCTCTCAAGAAGGTATACGATATACCCCTTGGAGATAATAAAGATAATCAAATTATGTTTTTCTTTTTTATATAACTCTTAGGGATGAGAACTACATATATTAATTTTTAAATTAAGTTTATTTTTTTACCTAAAGAATCTTATTTAGTGAATAACATAACCGCGTTACGCGATAACATCGGTTTTCACACGGATTCGTAGAATTTGAAACAGTTGTTACTTAGTGACTTAATGACAATATAGAGTTATGTAACATAACAAATAATATCCCCGTAATATCAGAACTTCAAAAAACTATAATTTCGATACTAAATCAGTCTGCTCAATTCTTATTTCACCATCGTTCTTTAATTGGCAATATATATGTATATACAAAATAAAAAATTTAAAAATTAGATTTGTTTCACATAATTTTTTACTCAAACGATTTCCATCACAATTTGATGTTAAAATTCTTTCATAAAAAAAAGTATTACAATGAAGCTCATTTTTTTTTCACCACTAAGTATGAATATTAGTGAACTTTCTGTAATATTTATTTTTACCACAGAATATGACTATTAATGAACCTCCTGTTGAATTTTCAAGCATTTTTTCTAATCTAACAATTTCCCCACATAGTACCTACTAAATAAAAAAAAAAAAAAACGTATAAAATTGTTGTAAAATTCGAATGTCTATAAATAGTTTAAAAATGGCTAAAATATTTTGAAAATTTTGCCTCGTCTAGAAAACGCAAATATAAGTACTACCTCAAAATTTCAAGTTCATTAAGTCCATATGAATATTTTCAACTGAAACTCAACAAAAAACAAAACTGCAAATAATAAAAAGCATTATTTTCGTAAATATCCCCTTTAATGTTCCTCCTTTATTTATCTGGATAAACAAAATTGAAAGAGTAAAAAATACATTTCATAATATTTTATTCATTATTTATACTAATAATTAATGTATAGTCGCTGATTATTGTTATGAACCCCTTAGAAAACTTGTATTTGTTCATTCTCTTAGTTCTAGACGTTTATATTCTTACGTCATTTTTATTTACAAAATCTTAAATGGTACTATTGAGGATAGTTTCTTCTTAGTCAAATTAATTTATCAGTTTTTACATTTAACTCTAGAAACCGGCCAACCTTTCACATTATAAGGCACAGAACACTACGGTTATTTTTCCACTATCTATAGAACACTAGTCTTCTGTAATAACTTTCAAAATTATTTTCATTCCTCTTAAAGTACGTTACAAATTAATATATATTATATTTTTGACTATTTTTTCAACTTTTAGACTATATACTATATACTAGTTTATACCTAGAACACTTACAGATTGATTGAACTTTTTTATTTTCACTATTAATGTACATTTTTATATTTTTATTGTTATATATTTTCTGTACTCAATGCCTTCTGGCGTGTATTTCAAAATAAATAAATGAATTAATAAATATAGTTTTAATAAAATAATGGCACACAAATTGTCCTACCATACACAAATTTGGTGTCACACATTTGCAATCCAGAAACAGTGAATGCAATTGTAGGGTCCTTTAAAAATTATATACCTAAATATAATGATTATATAACAAATTTGCAAATTATTCATTGTTTTATCAGCAGCTTATGAGGTACACTATATGCATTTGTTATAGTTAAAATTTAAAAACACAATTAATAACACCGATTTATATTTCATAAACATTGAATTCACAGTAGATAGGTACTCATTCGAGTACCTATCCTAAACTGACTTACCTATATGTATTACAAAAAAAAAAAACAAGTAATAAATTCATTTTTCTTTTAGAAATATCGCTATTAAAAATGCATTTAATGAATTACGGGTATTATTATTATTATTATTACTAATGAAACTACTGCTTACAATACGTTTAAGTACAAAAATAACTTTTCTCTCAATAACATACAATAGTCATGGTTTAGCAAATTATATATCCAGTTCTAAATTTCACTATGTATGTGAGGGGAAAAGTTGTATGGAATACTGAGAGTTCGTTGTTTGTTAAAAGTGTTTATTGTTTTTTGAATTTACTAATTAATTTTTATTTCAAAACTGATAGCAAGTATTATACACAATAATGATAGACATTAAATTCAGTTTTATAGGCATCATTTATACAGATTAAATACAATAATATTTATTTAATTTGACTTTAAAATTGGTTAAAACCATATTTATTTTAACTATTAATGATGTACTTACTATGAGATTCGTTTGTTATTATTAATGTTTGAGCTTATGAATGTTAAGTTAACTAGGTACTTATAATTTGTTAAGACAATAATGTAATAAAATATAATACTTCAAAAAAGAAAAGTAAGAATCATTTACGAATTAATAACAATTTTAATAATAATCTATAATTTACTTAAACCCAGTATTTAATTTTATTATTATTGTCTCCCCAATACTATCGGCCTATCCAATAACACGACTTTTTGATATTTTTACATGATAACTACAATGTAAAAATATCAAATAATAGTCATGTTACACTCTGTATGTATATATCCAATTTTATTTTATTTTAGGTATTGGTGATATGATCTACATAACACAAAACCATCAAAACCCAAATACCGTACAATTTATTGTATTTCTTACATTTTCCCCGGTTTTTCCAAATTATTAAGAAAACTTTAAATAGAATCAAACAACTTACTTATTCACAAACTAAACAACATTTGTTTTCATAAAATATGCTTTTCTTGATCAAATAATATTAGTATGCGGCATCCATGTAGATGAAAATGAATATTATAATACACAATTATTTTTCTGTAATACATTCGTCACACAGGAAAATTGGGGAAACATTAAACAAATTTTGTTAAAGAAAGTATATAAAACCTATTTAATTATTTTTTTTACTATAAAATGACATATATATTGTTGACAAAGCATCAATATCAATTGAACTCCACTCAGAATCGTTTTTTCGTAAGCAATAGTTTATTCTTACTTACAGATAAACATTAAATTCTCGTCTATATCCTATGTTCCCAACTTTCCACCTACATTAGTGTCTGCACCCATCTCCATTATTTTTCCTTTTTTTATTTTATTTTTAAATTGTTTTTTTAATACAAAATTCATAATTATTACTATATTATTTTTAAGATAATATTTCCTACAAATTGTTATCATAATATTACTATACAAATATGTCAATATTATTAAAATAGTAAAGGTAACAAAGTGAATGAAGATAATAACAAACATTATACAATTAATTATTAATAATTTAAACTCTCATTGATTTTTGCACCATGAAATTTATTAATATGTTTTTTTTATCAGCATTATAAAAATAGTAGTGAAATAATTAATTTCTATGCATCTTGTTAATATAGAAACATATATACTACATTTAATAATAATTTTATTTAAAGAATATCAAACTGTTCTCTTATATATATCCCAGTAGTTTCTGAAAATCGTATTTGTATAATTTTGGTCTTTGTATTTACCATCGCTGCTTTCAACAGTGTTTCAAGTTTCAGTACAGTCACTATTGAATTTGTTCCACAATTTGATAAATTGGCTTCATCAATATTAAGAATTTCTGAGCCTTCAGGTAGTGGTTTTGGTTTTCTTGAATCCAAAATTGGGATATGTTTGGAAGATCCTGTTTTTTGTTTGTCATCTGGTTTGTAGTTAACATTATGCTGATTTTGTTGATACTGTTCCACAAATAAACCGGTCGTATAAATTAATTCGTGTGTTATTCCCCAAACTACATGCGTTAATGTATTGGAGAGTTTCTCAAGACAATCAAGTAGGTGACGAATGGTTCTTCCACACTAAAATAATACATAATTTTAAATAGGAATCAATAATTGTGTTAAAAACTTAAACAATATTATACTTACATCTTTTTCATAGGAAGGAATAATCAGTAAAGCTGTTATACCATTACATTTTTGTAATTCTTCTTCTACACGATCATTAAAACTAATATTGATTAATTCCAAAGTCTTTAATTTTTTCATTGATCTAATAGCATCAAAGTAATCTTTTGAATAGTTTTCCCATCTACCATAACAATTCTCCAACCGTAATGATTTTAAATTGATTAATTTTTTTAGAAGCTTAGGAAAATCATCTTTTAAGCAATCGCAGTCTCCAATCTCCAAAACTTCCAAGTCAGTTGAAACTGTTCTCAAACTTGTGTAAATATCTTTAGAAAATGATTGTATGGAGGTTAATGACTAAAAAAAAAAATTACCATAAATAAAATCAAACAATTAAATTAAAAGCATTAAGGAGAAATGGAAACCATTGTAAATTTCATTTCCATACACTAAAACATAGAAATAGTATACAATAATTTAAATACTTATGTGTACATTTTTATATATTTTTAAAGGCAATTAATTTAATTGCAAACAATTAGTTATTCACAGTTATAAAACATTATAAACTTCTTCTAAGATTATAATTGAGTTATTTGTTAAACACAATTATGGTGTTAACTTACTAATGTTTTCAAATTTGTCAAGTTCGCAAATGTCAATTTTGGTGTTGATATCAGTTTGATTCCAGTTGGACATTTTATTTTTAATTTTCTTAGGTATTTCATTTGACTCACATTATCTATGTTAATGGTTATAAATCCATTTAACTTCTGGGCATTTGTTTTTACATAAGGATTTCTAAAAGGTTAAAGAATTAAATCGATATCTATATTTGTAAAGTATAAAAAGATCACTTTCTTCGTATTACTTTAGTGAAGCTTCAAGTACTTCTAGTTGTTGTAAGAAATGCATAACATAACAAACAATATTGATTGGACATCTATATAATTTTAGAGCTTTTAATTTTTTTGCATTGTGTATCGTTAAAGAAAACTTCAACCAAAACCGTTCGAATTCATAAATATTTGAAGGAATCAGCATGCCTCTTGTGTCTAATGATATTACACATCGACTGTTAATGGTGTCTATCAATTTGTCCCAATCACATACAAAAGTATTTTTCAAACGTATATTCTGCCACTAGAAGAAAAAAATAATTAAATATAAAAAAAAATAAAGCAAAAACAAAATTATTAAAATAGTTAATACTCATAAATAGATATAGTAAATGAATATAAATTATTTGGTTATTATTTATTATCTAAAATGTATTTATAAAAGATATTATTTTTAAAATCAAATTTTACATTTAAAATATTATTAAAATAATTTTTCTTTATTTAGTATCATTGTATATATTATATACAATGAAATAAAGACTAAAGAAGAAATAAAGAATTACATATTATGTAATTCTTCTAAAATTGAATTAATGTAAATGTTATTTCGAGTATTTAATACCTCTAAGTCTGTATTAATACCAAAACTTATATTATGGTTATTTTCTAAAACATATTTAACGAAATTTGAATTAGGGGCAATTTTTTTAAAATAATATTTCAGAAATGTGTTCTTTATATCTTATTTTAACATTTCTATTTTTCTTATCTATATAGAGTTTATTAAATTGCATTTAAGTTTATATACACCAGCATTTTTTTTAAAAAAGAGAGATATTTTTAGAGTTTTTAGTTTTATTGTTTACATGTTTGATTAAATTATTTTTAGTCATAAAAGCGATTTTCATATTATTTGTATTATTGTTCAGAACTTTAGCGAATTTGTTGGACATATTATTTTGATATTTCATAATACAATAGTTCAATCCATTCCTAAACACAAAACAGTAAATTTTATATAAAATAAATTTCTACATTGTAATAAATTCAATATAAATAAAGTACTAGAAATTATTCAATCAATAAATGTAATTATTAATCAAAACTATTTCTATAATAATAATAAATAGTGCATGGAAGTTGTTGCACTCGCAAATTGTTTTCTATTGTTCGGAATTATTGCTAAGTAAGTTTTAAATTTGTTCCATTAAAGTACAAGTTAAAATCTAAAACATTTTAGGGCAATTTTTGCATTCTTTGTCATTATTTCGATTTGATTGTAATTTTGTTGATTTTCCTCATTTATGATACAATTTTTGATATTTATAAATACTATTCTCTTGATTTAATTTTTTTTTACGTTAGAAATAAAACAACAACGGAAGCCTTGTCACATATTAATATGTAATCAGAATTAATTTAAAATTGATAGTTATTTCTAAATTGCACTAAAAACGAACAATTTTTATACAAAAGTGGAAATAATTGGCTTAATTTTTGGCATATTTATAAAATAATAACAGAACACGATCACTCAAAATTCAAGGAGTGACTGAAGAACAGATTATAACAGTCAAAACAGTCACATTTCACATATTATTTTTGTATTGTACTGAATACCTACCAACTTGGAATAATCAAAATAAAAATTTGATACCATTATTAGATTTTATGGCAATATTATAGTATAATCTTATCTATAGGATTGTCAAGTGTCAACTATTACTAAAATACTTGTGTAAAGAAGTAAATTTCAACAAAATTGAAAAAAAAAAATGCAAAAATTGCAAATCATTGCACTTAAAACTTCTAGATTTGAATTCGTATTTACATGAAACGTATTTAAAATTTACTTAGCAATAAATTGAAAAGGTAAAAAAAAAGTTGACAATGCTTCAACATTTGTGTTAATGATAAGTGTATTATATGACATCAGGTATATCACAGTCAAAATTTAAAAAAAATAGACATTTTAAAATAAGATATAAATATAATACATATATAATAATTTAAAAAGACTGCTCCTAATTCGAATTTTACTAAACATGTTTTAAAAAATAACCATAATATAAGCG
The DNA here is from genome assembly GCA_902439185.1 of Cinara cedri. Classification (NCBI taxonomy): domain Eukaryota; kingdom Metazoa; phylum Arthropoda; class Insecta; order Hemiptera; family Aphididae; genus Cinara; species Cinara cedri. The sequence continues at coordinate 854,252 of CABPRJ010002374.1, forward strand.
TTGATATTAATGCTGACACTTAGAGATATTAAATATTTAAAATAAAATTTTTATTAATTTAGTTTTAGAAGACTTAGATATACATAATAGAATAAAAATATGATTTTAATAATATTTTAAATGTACAAACTGATTTTAAAAATTATATCTGATATTTTATTTTAGACAATAAATAATAACCAAATAATTTATATTCCTTAAAATAATGTCTATGTCCAATAATAACCCATTTTAAATAATCTCTCCTATTAAAATAAATTATTTATATGTAAAATGACTAATTTGTATAATTTTTCTTCTGTATATTTCCTCATTTAATTTTGGATTCTGAGTGGAACGAAAAAGCTTATGGTTTTACAAAGATGTTATGATATTATTTTTTATTTCTGTAGACAATTTTTCTGCCAGAAGACTTACTCCGATTTTTATATATAGCAACTTTTCTGAAAGGAAGTTATTATGGGAAGTACCTTATAGAGGTTATTTTTTGATTTTCTCAAGTTTTCTCATCAAATGCAAAAACCGGAAATTTACGAAATATAATATTACAATTTTTTCTCTATGGACAACTTTTTTACCAGAAATTTTGCTCAAACTTTTTATGACAGTTCATGTCTCTGAAAAAAATTCCACAGGGAATGTACTTTAGAGAGGTCGTTTTTCCATTTTCCCTGGAATTTTCTCCAAATGTGAAAAACTGGAAAAATCGGGAAAATTAATTAACATTAAACAAATATTATTGAAGAAAATATATAGAGCCTATTTTATTATTTTACTATAATTTGGTATATATATTGTTGAAAAAGTATCACTATCAACTGAACTCAGCTCAGAATCGTTTTTTTCGTAAGTAATAGTTTATATCGTTGCTTACAGGTATATATTAAATTACCCATGACAAGGGCTGCACCCGTCCCCATTATCCTAGGACATCTTTTTTATATTCAAACGCGTTTTACATTTTGACTGTGATACATCGAATAATGAATTTTTAATTGTATAATACGGTTGTATAATATACTAATCATAATACTCCAAGCCACGCATTTATTCATTTATTTATTTCTGTATACATATTTTTTGTTTATATATTTATTTACTATGTCTAAAACAAAAAGTCTATTATTAAAATATACTATAATTATTTGAAATTTAAGAGTCAGATTTAAATACATCTGTAATTTTTGTTATTAATGGATTGCTAAACACAAGTGATTAAATACACACTAGATTATAAAAAATGTTTTTTTGAAAAACGGTTATGGAAATTTCTGCCAATATGTTTTTACTAAGAAGTATATGAAAAAAAAAAAAAAGAAAAATCAGACTAGTATAATATAGTATTAAATATAAATAGTTCACCAATAAAGTCATGCTATTAAATTATTTAATACAATTAGTCAATATTTATCTTCTCTTTAAATGACAAGAGATCATTTTCAGTTGGGTACATGGGTACATCAATAATTAAGATATTATGTTTTATTTAATTTTTTTTAAGACAACATAATTTTAATTATTTAATTAATATTTTTAAGGTTTTAAATAAATTTGTTTAGGAGATTTCAATCCTAATGCTAAGAATAACTATTACAAACATTCTTACTACATAATTATCCAATGCACAACATTTCCAAATATTACACACTTTAGATGCAGATACAAGGTCTTTCGTATGTAAATATGTGAAAACATGCTTCATTGAAGATAAATATAAATTTAATGAATTCCAGGCTCCTATTTGAATATTATTTTGAGAGTAAGACGCTATAAATTGATACAAATAAATTATAAAATAATCATAGAAACTGCAATATATAAAAAAATTGAATAGTTATAAAAAAAACTTACTATTTTGTTTAGATGATTGTGTTATCAAATCATGTAAATTCTCTAAACGAGTCCTAAAACCTATTTTTTTTATTTATAAAACAAGTATAAATTATATCACATGTAATTAGAACCATAAATAATTGTATAATATGAATCATAAAAAAATGAACTCACTCATCAATTTTTTTTCACTTTTTTCTATGTCACCGGTAGTAAAACCAGTGAAATCCTCCTTTGAATGATCTTTTGAGTTTGATTTCTATAATATAAATATATGTTTATAATGGGGGAAAACAGACAAAAAGAATATCAGAATATTTTATTTTTTGAGATTACAAAGGATTTTAATAAAACTATAGCACTATGAATGAATAGTAAATTCAATCCTGGTAAAGAATTATCAATAGCTGATACATTAAGTAGAATAAATACAAAAGGTGATAGTATATTTGATGAATAGGAGAAAAGAGAATTTGAAATAACAATTGAGGAATTGAATAAGTATACATCAATAAGTGAAAATAAACTTAAACAATTTAGGTTGGCTACAAAGTCAGATAAAGAACTAAACATGTTAAAAAAATCGCATCATTGATGATTGGCCAGAAAAAAGAAAACTATTAGAATATTATATGAAGAAACTAAAAAGTATTGGGATTCTAAAGAATTAATAACAGCACATGAAAGCATATTATAAAAATCAAATAGGATAATTGTACCAGAAAATTTAAGAAATAAAATGTTAGAAAGGATATATTTCAATCATATGGGAATTGAGAAGTGCAGTTATAGAGCAAGAACTTATTTATATTGGATAGAAATAAATTAGAACATAGAAGAAGTTGGAAATAAGTGTCAAATTTGTTTAAAATATAGAAAAGAAAACACAGTAGAGCAGCTAGAGTCTTCTCAAGTATCAGATAAATCATGGCAGGTGATAGGAACCGATTTCATTTTCAAAGAAAAAATTATGTAATTTTAGTGTATTATTTTTCTAAATTCATAGAATTTGTAATGACTCCAAAATTAACTAGCTTGATCACAATTAACGAAATTAAAAGTAATTTTGCAAGATATGGTATACCTGAAATCATTACATTTAATAAGGGAACTCAATATAGATCAGAAGAGTTTCAAACTTTATAAAAGAGTGAAATATAGAACACATAGTATACACATAGAGTCCTACTAATGCATAATCAAATGGAATGGTAGAGAGGCATATTTAAAGAGTGGCAAAAATGTTAATCAAGGCAGATGAGGATAATAGAAATATATCTAGCACTACTAGAATATAGAAATACACCAATAAGTAGAGATTTAGTATCTTCTGCAGAGATATAAATGTGTATGAAAATAAATGGGTTGTTATCTTTAGAAGAAGAAAAAGGGAAATATGCAGGAATCAGAGAAAATTAAATAGAACTACAAAATAAACAAAAAATTATTTTAATAGAAACACTAAAGAGTTTAATAAAAAGGGGAATAAGGTTTATCTCCAAAAACACAGAAACGAAAATCAGTGGAAACCAGGAGTTTTGTATTACTCCTGGTAAAGGAATATAAAATATAAAGTAAAGGACAGAAGGTTATAAATAGTAAAATTAGATAAAGGTAGAGATTGGGAAAAATAGGAGACTATTACACAAAACACCAAAATTAAAAAATAAAAATGAGGAAAAAGATGAGGTAGAAAAAAATATAATAGATAGAGAAATGCACCAGCTCTAAAAGAAGGATGAAATACCTGAAAAATTCATTGATTTTAAAAGGTAGTGTCATTTAGTAGTATTTATATGTTAATAATTATAAAAGTCTAAGTATAAGTCATCTAGTGTAATATTTATACATTATTAATTAAGACTTATAATGTAAACAAAATTAATTTAATTTTGTATAATATGTATTATATTAAACTTAAAATTTCATTATAATTATTATTATTATTAATATAAACAAATGTTTTGTTATGTATTGAATTGTTTATAAGGAACAAATTAAAAAAAGGAGGATGTAATGATAAGAAGTGATATGTATGATAAGCTTTAATGTGTAATAAGAATCACACTAGATTATGTTGTATTATATTATTAGGTTAAGTTAGTTATTTGTCAGCACACAAGTGGTGTGTAGGTCACCAGACATTAATATTGTGTATTATAAATTATTGAAATAAAGTGCTAATTATAATATTAGAATTATTAGTGTAATTTATTAAATAAACACATAAATTTACAGATAGTATTTAATATTTTTATAAATTTAAATACCTATTACCCAGTCAATTTTTTTCTGATTCTTCAATTGGTTTACTATTAATATCAAATATTTTATTATTCTATTTTTAATCAGTAGATCCACTGTTATTGTTATTATATTAATTAATGTTTAAAGTTATATGATATTTTGATATTTTGTATTCAATGCTTCCTCAAACATTATATTCAATAATGGTATAATATTTTAACAGTCTATCGAGACACTTAATACAAAAAATATTTACTACATTTTTAAATAATATGGTTAAGAATTATGTTACCTGTGCAAAATTATTAGAAACTTCTGGCTCTTTTGATCCTCCACTCTGCCCATGCATAAATCCCACTCTAACATTAATTTCAGTGTACAATGCTATAAATTGATAAAAAAAATCAAATTATAAATTAATCATAAAAATTACAATATAAAAAAATATTGGATAATTATAAAAAAAAACTTGCTACTGTTTTTTAGATTGTGTTGTCAAAAAATGTGAATTCTCTAAACCTATTTAAACCTATTTAATTTTTATTTGTAAAACAAGTATAAATTATATTACATGTAATTAGAACCAAAAATAATTGTATAATATGAATCACAAAAAAATGAACTCACTCATCAATTTTTTTTCACTCTTTTCTATGTCACTGGTAGTAAAACCAGTGAAGTTCTTCTCGGATTGATCCTTCAAGTTTGATTCCTATTATATAAATGAATTTGTATAATACATTTTTGTTTTCTATTATTTATATGTTTTTTTATATTTATTTAACTCTTTACACATTATGACAATTCTAATTAATTTATTAAATAGTTAATCACAGAATTACAATTCAGGTTTTTTTTTTAAAAAAAAATTAGTTTACTAGTAACTTTTTAAAAATCATTAATTAATATGGTAAATAAATATATAAATAACAAATTTATATGTATAAATAAAAAATTAATTAATTAATGAATGTGTTGCCTGTAGTATTGTAATAAGTATATTATACAGTATATTTCGAATTAAAAATTCATCAAGTATATTACAGTCAAAATGTAAAACGCGATAAATCATATCCACGAAATTTTGCGTGATATTGTCTCTCAGGATTTTAATTTTATCAGAATTTTGACACTGTCGGTATTTTGATTTGAGGAATTTTGATAGCCTCCCGTAAACTATACAAAATTTGACAATGATACTGACAGGAAAAAAATATACAATGAATTCAAGTTTCAAACTGTGTCTGATATAAATTCCGTTCACTCATTCGGTTTTAACTCTAAATAATACACGTACGTTTGTTCATAACGGAACGTGTTTGTGCAACTCAGCCTTATCGGTTGAAATATTGTATTAAACAAATGTAATCAAATAGGTAAATTGTACTTAATTTTATTACATAACATAAAATAACGATAGAAAATGTCTTGTGTAAATTAAAACAAAGATAAACTTACCATTTTATTTATATTTCGATAGCCAAATGTTAGCTAACACACGCTCATCGATTACAATTACACATTCAATGAATAAGTTACAAACACAAGTTTATCAAGGGTACAGCGGCTTTGTAGCAGATAATAAAATATCTATGGTTGATAAGCAGTAGGGGCATTTTTATCATAGCAAAAATAATTGTTACATTTTTATGATAACACTGTAATAATGATAAATTGATTATCGTTTAAATTGACGGTTTGGTTTTTTAAAATAGTTTTCTTTTGGAAATAATTCATGGTTCTCAACAGACACATGTCCAGGATAAAAATTCAGTGTAGGCCTGGTTTTAAAAATATTTAGTATAATATTCCTATCCATTTTATTTTCAAATACTTTAAATGTATATAATTTAGATCTTAACCCAACAAATTCAGTCATTATTTGACCATTAAGATCGTCTTTAAATTTACCTGGAACTTTTTTATTTATTTGGGGTATTCATATTTATTATTTTCAGGAAAATGTAAAAAATCAAATTCATTTAAAAGTTGTTTATTGTTTTTTATATCTGTATAAAAATCATCAGTTGTAATTTCTACTATTAAAGAATCTGTGCCTGTGTATAATAATCTGATATTTTTTTCAATACGTTATAATAAAAATCGTACATTCGAGTTTTAGATAAATCCAAAATACACATTTCTAAATAAATTGGTTGTTTTAATTTAACCATAGTTCTTTTCATATGTACAGCTACTATGTTTTCTGTAAAAATAGTTGATCGATCAAAATTTGGTTAAGCAACCCATTCTTCTATTTTTTTTTCATCAATTAATTAATTAATTTTCATTAATTAATTTTATATCTTTATGATTCCTTGTGTTCATCATAGTCCTACTAAATACACTGTTATTCATTAACTTATAATAATCTTTTTCAAATTCATTATATGTTTTTCCACGAAGAATTGTGTTAAATTCTATATATGGTTTTAACCAATCTTTTTCATCAAATTTTATTACCTTATATATTTTCTCTATTTTTAAACCTTAACTTAAATAAAGCCCAAGATTAATATAACGTAAAATATATTTTTTATCATATAGAGTTGTTGTTAATTTTGATAATTCTTTATTATCAAATACATTTTTGGGAGCCAGTGGATAATAAGAAAGAACATGAAGCTCTCTTCAGGATATTTTAAATCTACTTCGAAAATATAGCCCTATTTCTGGTTCTTTCATTCTTAACATTTTTCCGTTATTAAACGAATCAGGATTACACCATTTAAATCCTTTATATGGTAAATATTTACACATCACCCATCCATAGAGAATATTTATATCCAAATCTAAGAGATATTTCGTTGATGTTTTTTCTTTTCTTTTTTCTCCAAAATATTTATTACTTGCTTTAGAATATCTAATACTACATTGAGATAATCCTTCTCTTATTCCTTGTTCAAACATTAAATACATATCAATATCTCTGAATAGTTCTAATTCTAATTTTACTAAATCCAATTGTTCAGGATAATGTTTAGATAATTCTTTAAATTGATTTTATTTTAAAATATTATTTAATTTTCTAAAGAACTAGATAAGAACTTGAAAGAATTAAGAAATCTTATTTTAACTGTTTTAAAAGTAGGTTTTCCTTTCTGATTTAAAACAGGGTCTTTAATAATTGGATCTATTTTCTCATATCATATATTTTTTGATATCTTCACTTATTGCAATTGTTTTTATATTATCTTTATTAATACCTAATTCTTTTATGAATAAATGTGCATCATAACCAGATATTTTGTGGAAAAATACTGGAATAAATCTAGGAACCTTATAATTTAAATTACATATTGAATAAGCTGCTCCTCGATATTTTCCTGTTAAGTGATCGTGATCTTTAACCTTTTTCATAGGTTCTTGAAGATCTTTAAAGAATTTAAAGAATTTAAGAATTAAAGAATTTCTTTAAAGAATTTAAGAAATAAAGAATTTCTTTCTTCTATTTCATATTTCTCAATCCTCGTTTAAAATTTACTTATTTGTTCTAAATTTTTTATTTTACCATCATATATATTAATATCAAGAAGTAATTCCGAATATTGTTTATCGCAAAAAATTGTTGGTTCTCCTTTTATTATAGGAAACCAAAATTGCATAGCAACTTCAATTATTTTAGATTGCCAGTAGTCCATAATTTTATTTAGTATTCTCTATTTCTTCACTAGTATTAATGGTAAATTAATCAAAAATTGTTTACATATATGACAGTTATTTTCTTTTTCAAATTCAGTTTTTTGTTTTTTCGATATTATCATAGGTTTTTTTACATCTAAATAATATTTTGCAGTATAAAGAGCTTCATCTTTTATTTTCTCATAAAAAACTTTTGTTGCATCTTCACCTAAATATGTTACTAGATTACTTTTACTAGTATTACTATATTTAACATTATTACAAAAACTAAAAGGTAATTGGTTTTAATATGTTTTTGTATAGGAAGCTGTATCAGAAGGTTGACATGGGTAAGACAAAAGGAGTTTTATAAGATTGATTGTATTTTTCAAATTGAAGAACACAATTAGATATGCTCGGTAATATTGCTTTAGCATATTTATTATTTCTGCAATATTTCTCATGGTCTGTTAGACTTTCCTCAGTATAAAATTGAGATAAACACATTTTGCATAAATATGTTGTATGGACATATTTTGTTTTTTGTGATCCAACTAAATTCGTTAAGTTTCTAATCAAATAATAATGTTCATTATTTTCTTCTGTAAGATAAAATAAATTAATATGTGTTTCTTTTTGAATATCACATATTTGTAGTGGTACTAAATTTTTATTATCTTCATAAGTAAACACATTAATAGACATATACATTTTTTTTTTCAAATTTAGGAATATCTTTTAATTTAACTGGAAATTCAATTTTTAAACTTTTAAATACTTCATCAAATTAATTTTCCCATTCTTTATATTTGCTAACCCAGTTTGCATCTTTTGTCACTGGATGTAAAGCAGCAATAATTTACCAAAGAAAACATTTGTTATCTTCGTTTTTAATGTTGATAATAGTTATTTTATCAGATATCATTTTTGGTAATTCAATATATGATGTCCCTCTAAGTGGAGTATATTTATATATGTTTATGTTCATATTTGTAACCTGATTAAATATCCAACCAGAACCATTAGCTATAAATGCATCTTCTCGAGATTAAATTGTTGTTTTTACATTGTTATAAAATTCATTGAAATTACTAGAATAAAGGAACGTTCACTTTCTGATCTAAAGTCTGTATATAATTCCTCGTTTGATGGATTTTTATGGATAAATTTACAATTTACTAAAATATACATTTTTAAATTACCTTTCTCTTTTAAATATTCAAACATTTTTTTCTCAACAAACTTTTTTGAATAATTCAAAAATTGATTGATATCTTTAAATTGTCGTGTATTTTCAACAATAAATGATAATATTCTCCCTTTAAAAGTAGACCAATTATCAGTAGTATTATCAACAATCTTTTTTAAGTAGGTCTTTCTCTCTTAAATAAGCTATTATCCAACTTTGAGAATATTATGTGCGTTGGAATCTTATCTTCAAAATATGTTCCGCTACAGTCAATTTTTTTAGTTTGTCTTTTTGGTCGTTTTTGTTTTTCTATTTTAGGAAATATCCAGAAAACTCTGTGATGTTTTATTGTTCTCTTTTTTCTAAGTTTTGGGATACTATTTTTAATTATCTGAATAGTTTTTTTATGAAAATTAGTTTTAATAATTTCACTTGGATCATTTCTTTTATGTTCCTCTGATCTTAAATGTCTAGACTAATTTTTATATGTAGTTGTTATTCCACACATGTTACACGTCTTTATTAAAGCTGTTCTAACATTAATATATCCTTCCATTTTATTATAGGTTATATTTTTTTAACTAAGATTCAATTTTCAATTTCAATTTCTTTTTTTCAAATTAATTTTAAATAAGACAATCTTGTTTAAAATATACAATTAATTTTATTGTGCACTTACACGTGATAAGAAACATACGTATTTGAAGTTAGATAAGCGGCAACTACATAAGTCGCAACCATTATCGAAATAAACTAATTATTAATTTTATTGACATTTTTAAATACTAAGCTTTATTAAGCTTTATTATATGCCGCATATTTTTAAAATATGATTTATAATAAACAAAATAGTAGGTAAAAATTACAATAACAATTTAGTTTGAACATAACCTCAAAATATCCTTAATCAGAGAAGGACGAAATTTATGGTCTTTTTTTTTCACATTCCGATTGCATATGTTGTGGCTATATGGATTGGCAACGGAACCAATTCTTCCGGTCGAATTTCTTGAAGAAATTTTCATGGAAAGAGAAATCTAGATATTAAAGCGCTATCTGTTGTAGAATAATAACACTTATAAACCAATAATTTAAAATTGAAAACCTCATAATCATGAACGTATTTTCATCTGTATGTTTGTATCATAGGCACACCGCATCTGCACCTGTACTTTCACGTATTCTCGCAACGCATGCTGTATAGTTCTGAAAAATAACACTAAATCATTACGGTTTTTGGATATTCCCCCACTTAGGAATTCTCCATCGAAAATATTCGACCGCACCGGTACCACCCGCCAGCCATTAGTTGTCAGTACTCAGTCCATATTATCTCAGTTTATTGTTGTAGCCTATCCATTCTTTGTTATCTAAGATATTATGTTTGTATTATGATTTATGTAGAAGGATACTTTTTACTTTTGTATTATGTACATGCTGGAAAATAAAATGTTTAAACGTGCATCTAAACAAATTGTATTTAAATCAATCGTTTAAAATACAAACAATAATTAAATATAACTTAACATAATATAATTGTTTAATTGTATTGCTAACAGAAAAGAACTCAGTTTTGTTTAGATATTTTCAATTTGGTAAGGTATGTATAATAAATTTCATTTCATTTCAAATATTGTTTTTCATATTATGATTGGGATGTAATTTATCTTATTATTATTAAAAACAGTAAATTGTATAAATAAAAGTACTTAAGAACAGACCGAGAAAGGACACAGTGAGATAATAAATAATTATAATACTCTACTTTCTCATAAATTTATTTTTAATGCTATACTATAGGTATATTATTGTTTGTTAAGATTTGTTTAACATTGTTTAATTATCAACTGTCTATATAACTTTATATCTTAAATAATTATTTCAATATATTGATATCAAGTTTGATAAATTTAAAATAAATTTGTTGTTTTTTTTTATTAAATAATATGTATCTTAATGTTATCTATGCAATTCTTTTTGTAATTTGTAATTTTTTGTTAAATAGTTAAATTATTTGTTTTGTTTTCAATGTATAAAAAGAAGTTTATTGCAAGGAATATTTGTATAATATTTTATGTTTATTTTATATCCCTCATAATGAGACAATATGACTTTATTTTAGAAAAGTTGGAACTTATAAGATTAAAGCCAAACTTAGAATACATACATTTATATTTTGATACTCAATAACATTCTGAGTATGTCCTTCCATATTTCATTTTATACATTATTAAAACTGAATGGATTATTTAAAAAATAATAATAATTATCTCACTGTGGGCAACTATTCCCTACTTATAGATGTAAATAGAGTATGGAAATATATAGGTATTTCCATACTCTATTTAGGCCTTAAGCCCAATAGGTTTTACAGTAAAAAAAAAATATGGTGTGAGTAGTATCCCTTTCTCTTTGTATAAATAATTCAACTAATGACCAAGTATAAAACAATTTCAGATTTAATACTTAGGTACTGTATTTTCATAAATTAATAAATTCCAAAAAAATATGGTAAACAATTATTTCTTTGTTGTCTATTTTTTTTATATATATGTTTGGTTCAATACATTAAAATCTGAAAACCTTGCACGTACCATATTATGATCTATAATAATAATTTGTTCTAACTTATATTATGTATTAAGATGTGTGGTAATAGACCTAAATAGCTTTCAGCGTGTTATATTATTATTAAGCTTTAGTTTATTCAAACACTGCTAAGCAATATTAAATATAAATCTCGGGTCATTTTCATTCGCTGGTAACGAGGACCTAAATATAATATTATAATATTAAACTAACAAATAAAAATAAAACTTTAGATAACAAACTTACCTCAAAATGGTTACCACAAAATAGGAGTCAATTTCATATTTTAGATATAATAATATATTAACTTAGTTGCCCAATTAAATGTTTTCTGTTGAGAATTTAGTTTTCATGTTTGCAACTATAATATTATTCAGTACTAGAAAGTAGTCACGTATCATTCAATAATCTTCAGCATTTTCTTCAAAGTCAATTAAATTATCTTCAGTTCCAGTTGTAGTGGATACAAAATAATCATTTAATGATCCTGTTTCTCAGGGGTGGACTGGGAGTGCTTTGTCCTGGATGGAGAAGGATATGAGTGGCTCAACATTTTTTAACCAGTGAAAATCTAACTAGGTTATTATTATTTTTTTAATTTTCTTATAAGGCTATTCAGGCACTTCACAGATTCTAATAAAGCCCTCCAAACTTTTCGACTCACTGCGTATTCAATAATCGCTCCATATCATAATCTTTTTAAGTCATTTTTAACTCGATCAATCTATCGTTGTCTTGATCTTTCTACAGATAGTTTTTTATTTGGCTTGTTAATGAGTAACTGTCTAATCAATCTATTCTTTGCACGTCAAACATAAACAGTCCACTTTAACTCAGAAAATCTTATCAGTTAGGTGCATTATACAGTCTGTTTAAGTCTACTTATTTTCTTCTCTCATATAGGTACACCAGGTATTTAATATAGGTCCTTGTTTTTTTCCTTTCGAAAGTCAATAATTTATTCTTGTCACCCTGCATCGTGAACTACATTCCACACCTGTACATAATAATATTGTGTAAGTAGGTAATGTATAGTTTTTATTTGTGTTCCTTGAAAGGAGATTAAATGTGAATATTTTATTCATTGAATAGTAACTACAATTTACTGCACTTATTCTAGACTTAATCTCAATGTTCATATTATTTTTATGATTTTCATTAGCATCCAAGTATTAAAAATTCTCGAATTGTTCAGAAGAGAACCAATCAATGCTCGTTAAGTTATAATAAAATGCCAAATATTTAGGTAATAAATCAAAATCTACAAAAAAAAAAAACAGATAATTAGTTAAGTTAGTATTTAATACTATATAAAATTATCTAATGTCTTACCTTAATTATAAAAAAGCTAAGTTTTCGCTTTGATTCTTATCATTTTGCTTTTCCAACAATAACTAACTCAGTTCGTTTTATGCGGCATTTTTGAGCTCCGCCTTTAATGGCGTTTTTAACCTTTAAATTCTTGATTTGAATTTTCTTCATTTCACAGTTAAAATAGTTTATTAAATTTTTTAAAATGGACTATGTAACAAAAGATAAACTAAAAACAAACTACAAAGTGCAATTTATTGCCAATTACTAACTAATACAATATTAGGTATTATTCTTATTATTATTAGTGTACAGCCGTTAGCCGTTGTCCGCTGATAACGTGTTATCGTTAAGTTTAGGTACATATTTTAGTCACAAAAAAATCATAGATAATATAGATAATAGATTATTATTAAGATGTATACATTTTACATAGATAAAAAAAAAAGATGTTTTTTAAAAATGTTATTTTTTTGGTTCTAAGTTCTAACCACCAATATTTAATATATTTTTAAACTAGTAATAATATCTATGAAAGCTCAATAATAATCAATGTCTATTAACTATCAACATTTCTAAACTTTATAGTATTATATGATTGTACACTAATGCGGGCTATGATAGTATTTATTATATTGTATTATATTTATTATTATACATATTTATTTCGATAATGTGTAGTTGCCAGTTGGTAGGTAAAATAACTAAATAAAAATAACAAGGGAAATAGGAACGGGTAAAACATAAAACATAATATGTTTAATAATAATAATAACAAACGATTAGCGAGTGCACAACGTTACGCATTTCCTGAGAATTGAGAAATTTCCTTACTGTGTGTTACAAAAATAGATATCGGAAACTAGGGTAACGCATCGCGAAACCTGTAGGGATTATCAGTTATGTTACTTGTTTGTTTTTGTGGATAAACACTACACGAATATCAAATCGTCAGGAAAATATAAATTTATTATAACATTATATATCAAACCAAAATCGAAAACGTATTACGTAGATATTAAAAACAATATACTATTTTTTTTTTTAATCGCTCATTATCTAGATAAGTACAATTTGTATCTAAGATAAGTACTTCGATAACTTGGGATTATTTATCTAGATAAGATAATTAAATTTGTATCTAGATAAAGTGCAATAAAATCAACATTTAGAAGATGTCTGGCTTCAACATTAATATGAAATTGAAGATTTAGTTCTTAGCTAATAATTAACTAATTAAAAAAGACATTTTAGATAAATTAACTAAACATGTTTATAAATTATTTTATTAATATTAAAAACGAATGTTTACACTTTTCTAATTTATATAGCCTATTTTTGTGAAAATATCAGTTGTAGAACATCCAAATATTTGACAACAAAAACAAAACCAGCATCCTTTTGTATACTATATTCAAGCCAATTGAAATCAATGATTGAACTTGGTATTAAATAATCTATTTTGTTTAACCATAAGTTGACATAGAATTTAATTTAAATCAATTTAGTAAAACATTGTATTGAAGTATTATTTAGCGAATTTTTTTTTATTTAAGTTGATTGCAGTGGAAGAAATGAAAATTAAAATAATTATTATGATTATATGTTATAACTTTATACGTGATTTTTATTTACTAGCAAAATAATTCCAACAGAACCTGTATCTAAATCTCCTAAATCATATTTTACAATAATTGTTTGGTAATTCGATTGGTCAAAATAATTTGAACACATGTTAAATGATTTTAGTTCATCTAGATCATAATCATACAAATTTTGTACAGATTTATAGGGAAATACCCATTTGAAATATTTGATGCATTAATAATAAGTAAATTTATAATATCTACAATGATGGAAGTTTATGTTAGACATTTTTCCTCTTTATTATTCCATGTTATATTCAACCATGCAGTGTGAATGAATTTGCCCACTTCACCAAAGTAACAAAAAATGCATAATATTTATCATTATTACCATTTATTGTCATTTGTGATCATAATTTAAGGTAAATCGTGATTGTGACCCAAATGTTTAGTTTTTAGAACAGCTATAGATACAATCGTAGTTTTTAAATACAATTGATAAAATAAAGGCACCCGATGATAAAATTAATTACATTAGTATTGTAGTATTTTACAATATAATATTTATAATTATTATAATATAACTAAACTAAAGACTAATTAAATCAAATATTCAAATTAGGGCTTGAGATTGCTCAGGAAAGGCAAAGCCCTCATAAACCCACCCTACTCTATTTACATCTGTGGCACAGTGCAGAGTTATAACAAATTTAACTACTATTTAATTTTTATATTTGTATCAAATATACCTATATGTTTAATATTTGTTTTTGATAGTTATTTAGTGATGGAATATGCCTCTTAAGCAAAGACAAATAGTCATATTGGGCTATCGCTCAGTTGGTATGTAAATAATAAAAAATATAAACTAATTAATGACAGTAAAAGTGCTACAAGTTTTAAGGGCTAGCAGGATTTTTTTTTCTAACTGCTACTTGTAGTGATTTTTACTGTTCAACATTTTCACAATTTATTTTAACTAAAATTACTGTTCTAGGTAAAACGGCATTAAGCATCCAGTTCGTTTATTCAAATTTTACCGAGTCATACAATCCTACAATTGAAAACAGTAAATATATAATCTATTCATATTTCAAAATTTACTATTTTAATAATAAATAATTAAAGAGTAAAAAAGAGTCAATTCATTTTCATGCATAAATACTCCCTTATCTAAGTTATAGATAATATATATGCAAGGTGTTGAAAATTGTACTAAACTTTATTTAATATCAATTTTTATTTCTGTAGCTTTTATTAAAACAATACAAATCAACAATCAAGAATACGAATTAATATTGTTAGATACAGCTGGACTAGATGAATACTCTTTAATAATTACACAATATTTGATGAACATTCATATATATATTTTGGTATACAGTATTACATCTCGAAAATCTTTTGAAATCATAAAAACTATTTATGATAAAATATTAAATATGACTGGAAAAATAAGGTAAGAAAATTACTACTTAGGAGTAACTAGTACTTATTAGTTAATAATTTTCATAATTGTTAATCTCCATAATATAGAATCCCTACAGTTTTGATTGGAACTAAAAAAGATTTGGCTATGGACCGTGTGGTCACAGAAGTAGAAGGCCGAAATTTGGCCAATTTATTGAAAATTCAGTTCTTTGAAATTTCAGCAAAGGAAACTGAGGTAATTTCAAAAAAAGTTCATTATTTATTTTATGGTATTATTATTTTATAAAAAGGTATCATTATAAATTAACAATGATATAATAATGTAAAATCAAAATTATTAAAATGTATAATATATATAATGTATAATAAATAAATAAATGGCTAAATGCATTGCCTGGAGTATTATGATAAGTGTATTATACAGTTTAAAATTAAAAATAAATCAGGTAATCACAGTCAAAATTTAAAATGTGAATGAAAATAAAAAATGAAATGAAGGAATAGAAAAACATAGAAAAACGCATTAATTTGTTCATTTATTTATTTATTTAGGAGTATTAACCATTGTCATAATTTTGTTTTTACTTTATTATTTTATTAAATATGTCGTAGACCATATAGAAAATTAGTCTTTTTGCTAAAAAATTAGGTTCTTTGCATTGGAGTATCTCATTTGCGAACTACTTATTATTTTTCCAAACGACCTACTGTTTTTCAGGTTTATTGCATACAAACTAACAGCAGTTGGGACTTTTAAGAACTACAATCATTATAATATAGTAATAACCATTTTACTTATTTTATTTTAAGGCAATTAATTATTTTTTAAAAAAAATAAGAATAATAGAATTATTATAACATGTAAACTGAATAAGTATATATTATTACATAGTATTATATTTATTTTAAAAACTGTATCAGTGAAGTTTAGATTATTTTAAAGTGTGTGACTAAAGTTTACATGTTATAATAATTCTATTGATATTTTATTTTTTTTTGTAAAAGTAATAAAGTACCCTAAAAATAAAATAAGTAAAATAGGGATTACTATATTATAATTATTGTAGTTTTTAAAAGGTCTAACTGCTGTTAATCTATATACAAAAAGCCTAGACTTTTCACAAAAAGACTAATTTTCTATATGGCCTATGACATATATAATATTATCTACAATGTATTGAGAGGAGAATGTATGTATGAAATATTATTTTAAAAATACACTTAAAATACACTGTTTGTACATTTAAAATATTGTTAAAATTATTTTTCTTTATTTCATTGTATATATGTAATTCTTCTAAAATTGAATTAATGTAAATGTTATTTTGGGTATTTAATATCTCTAAGTCTGTATTAATATCAAAGCTTATACTAGAATTATTTTCTAAAACTTGTTTAGCGAAAATTGAATAAGGGGCAGTCTTTTTAAATTCTATTTCAGAAATGTGTTTTTATTTTAAATATATACAATTTATTACAATTACATTTAAGTTTATATATACCAATATTTTTCAAAAAAGGGGAATTTTTTTAAGGTTTTTAGTTCTATTATTTATATGTTTAATTTAATTATTTTTAGTCTAAAAAGTGATTTTTATATTATTTGTATTATTGTTCAGAAATTTAGATTCTTAAATTTTATTTTGATATCTCATACTACAATAATTAACAACATTATTTGGTGAGTTGTGTGTTAGTTTATCTTTAATAAGTTTTTGAATTTTTTTAATAGTTTTGAAATTATTTCTATGGGCTATATTATAAATGATATTGAGCTAGTGTTGATAATTTTTTTTTTAATGGGATATGGTTTAAGTTTATAGAATATTGAATGAATAAATGAATATTTTGAGAATAAGAGTGATTAGAATCATGTGGTATTATAGCATCAGTTTGTGGAGGTTTCCTTTAAATACTAGAAACAAATTTATTCTTTACAATAGAAACTGTAAGATATAAGATATTTAATTTATTATTTATTTATATTTCGAATGTAAATTGAATCTTTTTATTTATTTTGGTTAAGTAGTTCACTAAATATTCTGTTTGTATATTTGAATCTCTAGATAAAATGAAAATGTCATCAACATTTCTATAATATGATTTTATATATGGACGATATATTTTATTGTTAATAATATTATACGTGCATTTATTTTGCATGCACAATTATGAAACCAATAATTAACAACAAAATATACATTCTATGTATAAAAGCAAATTATAAATATGTTGATGACACTTACATTCTATTTTAAAAATTTTATTTCAAAAATAATAACTCATATCAATAAATTTTAGATAATAAAAAATAACCAAATAATTTATATTTTTCAACATAAATATGTCTAATAATAACCCATTTTAATTAATCTTTCCTATTAAAATAAATTATTTCTATGTAAAATGACCAATTTGTATAACCTTTTTTTTCTATGTATTCCTTCATTTAATTTTTTGATTGATGAATATTTAATTTGAACCTGTGTAATACACTTATCATAATACTTCAGATTTCTCATTTATTAATTTATTTATTTTTATTTTTATATATACATTTTTTATTTATATATTTATTTACTATAATTATAAATTACATTTTATTTGATAGTAAATTAAAAATAATTTTATTTCAAGACCAACTATAATTTAAACAAATGTTTTTTTTTTATTTTACAGTGTGTCTCACGCATCTTTCATACAATTATAATGGAAGTTGAAAAAGCTAATGATGATATTAAAAAAAACAAAGAAATTATTTGTAGTATATCATAAGAACACAAAAACCATGTTTTATTAAAATAATAATTACATTTATATTATTCAATAAATCTAATATTGTAAATTCAGTTCAACATTTAACTATATGTTCAAATACTTTCTTAATATAATTTAATCAACTAATCTTATTTAAAATATAATATATAAAATTCTATTTTTTGATATTCCATATAAGGACTTAATTATTTGTCAATAATATCATACTATTGTGTTATTACTATTAATATTTTTAGTTCTAAAATATATTAAATAAATAAGGTATTTTCAGGAACAATATAATATTGTTATTATTTAATACAATTATGCTATTGCGTTAGTAAAATAAATACAATGTGTCTTACTGTATTGGATACATTTTTTTAGCTGTTAATATTTTTCAATTATTTTTTTTTTCAATTGGTTTGTCTTCAAAGGAGACATCAATTTGGAGAAAAATTAAATTTTTATCATCTATTAAACACAAAAAAATAAATACAATATTTTATTTATTCACTTTAAACAATTTTCAAATAGCCATTTTGTAAAAAATATTCTTCTTAAAATTTGAATGTATCATACATATATATTTGATTAATAGTTTCTTAATTATAGATATTTCTAGAAAATATGTGTGAAAACAATTAATATTCAATAAACTGTTGGGATAATGAATTACCATTGAGTTTATTATTGAATATTAATTGTTTTCACTCCTTATTAAAATAGCTATAACTAAAAAATTATTCATAAATATATGATACCTTAAAATTTTTAGAATAATATTTTTTATAAAATGGCTATTTTGAAAATTATCTAAAGTGAATAAATAAAGTTATTTTTTTTTGTTTTAAGGGATGAAAATAAAAATTTAATTTTTCTCCAAAACTATGTCCCCCTCAAAAGCAAACCGATTGAAAGAAAAAAAAATAAATATTAAAAACATTAGACAAACCCATCAAACATATTGGGACAACTATATATCAATATAATATTTTAATGTGTAAACTATAAAAAGAATATATGGAGGAATCGGTTTAATTAATATAAAGGGAACATACAAATCAAATAAAAATACTGACTACTGAAAAAAAAAAAAACATTTTAAACATGATGTAAGTATAATGTATAATAAGTAAACCAAACTACAAATATAATTTAAAACCAAAATAAACGTGAGCTACACAAACAATCAGAATGTGTTTTCCATAAAAATAAATTATAAATTTAACTAAAACTTATATCTCCTTCATAA
This sequence comes from Cinara cedri, assembly GCA_902439185.1. Taxonomy (NCBI): domain Eukaryota; kingdom Metazoa; phylum Arthropoda; class Insecta; order Hemiptera; family Aphididae; genus Cinara; species Cinara cedri. The sequence goes on from CABPRJ010002374.1 coordinate 874,071, forward strand.
ATCTCAGAATCTATATATTAACTACAAATAAAAACTTTAAGATTTAAAACACTAAACATATAATAAAAAAAATTATTAAAACTTTGGTCTAAAATTCCTTACATTACAAAAGGAAAATAGTTAATCCTAAAAACACAATTATTATCAGGATACTGACAATAATTGGATTAATATATTTTCATCCCAATTAATAATATCATAGTGGTTTCTTTTATGATTGATCTACAACTATAAGGAACAAAGTATTACCTAACTATAAGAAAAAAATTATGCTTCATTCAGAAAATGTTATTAAATAATTATGACACATATATAATTATAAAACAATGAATTTGTTCATGAAACAAAATATACCCTTTAAAATAATATGGCAATTGCTTTACATTGATGTTGACAGATTATGCATGCTGGAATTGAGACTCTTCATCTGATTTATAATTTCCTGCATATGGGAATGAATGACAAAGTACTCTTCTTCAAATTGACTGCATTCTTCTTCCTCTACTTCCAATTCCTCTAATAAAAGCTCCAGTTAAGCTTGAATATCATCAAATTTTCTATTTATTAAAGACAATTCCTCCTGTTTAAATTCAAATAGAGTAACCGCTTCCTTATCTATATCAAACGTCATCATTTGAGTTAACAATGCTTTCACAATACTTCGTTTTTTCCTTAAGTCAGCTCCTTGCTATTCTGAGAGCCCTAGCACCATTTTGCTCGAAAGGTGTTTTAAACTCAGTCAATAACTATATCCCAAATACACAACAATCTAAATAATAAGCAACAATAGACTATTGCGTATTTGTACCAGCAAACAAATAAAAGTGATCGCTAAGAATAATGTTTCAAAAACAAGAAATTAATGATTTATAAATAAAACATGGTTTATAATACAGCAATAAAAATGTACAAATATTAAATATAATAATAACAAGAAAAAAAATATCATGTCGAGGTTATCAAAAATGGGAGCGTCAAATAATATGACGCGCGCCGGGATACCTAATTCTGTTTTGCACCACTAACACCTAGGTCTTAAAAATATGGAGAAAGAGCTGTATATGTAGTGGTGTTCTAGCTCGAACAGCACTGGTCGGCAACGCCGGGCAAATACTGTCAAGCTAGGTACTGTGTGTTCTGCATATTGTGTATTTGTGTACAAGTGTGTATGCGTGTAGTGTATAATATATAACTTAAAGACTATGAGAAAAAAGTGGTAAATAAATAAATGGTATGTATGGTAATTGCTGGTAATTAAAATACAATAAATAATTAATTAGAAAAATTCAGAGCAACGTAAACGTGGTAATAAATAATAGGTACACTAAAATCGAATGTTACAGCCCTTTTGGCCCAACTGATAAAAATGTCTAAACAAAAAATAATTGATTACCTATTCGGCACAGCCAATGTAATTTGTAAGTATAAAAATAATATAATATAATAAGTACTCACAATATTTGTCTGCGCACTGCTGGCCAGCCGCTACGTAGTTAAATATAAATCAATAAAAATACAAAACGCACAGAAACGGAATAAGACGAAGAAAGGAAAAATAATGGTAGATTTAGTTTGGTAATAGCGTTTCAAATATAATATGGATAATGGCGGCTATTCGAGTTTACGATTCCACAAAAGACACACGTATTACTTGCGGCCAAGTACAACAACGCGCCGACGACGGCTGTAGCCGGAAGACACTTGTACGAAAGTTAAATCTGTTAGAGAGGGTTATTCGAGCCCTTGAATGCTACCAATATTGGCTATTAGAACCTTAAATGCAGGAAAATGAAACTTAAAACAGGCGAACACGACGACGGCGGAGAAGAGACATACATATTATAACAATATTTATATACGGCGAGCGAACGACGACAGACAAAAATAATTTACGACGGCCGTGATTAAATAATCGTGCAGTCGATGCGGCGGCGTGCGATAACGCGCTGGGTAATTTACACATTATATAACTCACAAGACACATTCAGGAATAATTATAACAAAAATAAAACAATATACAGTAAAGTGGTTATAATGTGGGTGAGGCTAGCTGTTCCTATCGCGACCGTAAAAACCTATAACTTAATTGTGTTGCAGCGGCAGCAACAAATATTTCTGGAATTTATTGAACACGGGGCTATAGTTAAGTAGATCTAAAAACTATAAGAAAATATTTAAATTTTTAATTATTTTTAAATGCTTAGACCGTTATATTAAAAAAGTACAGGGGGGGGGGTATTTCAAAAGTGATAACAAATAAAGCCGATTTAACATTTGCAAAAATGTTGGAAAAACCATTTGGATTCATGTCAATGGATATAGAAAAAAATTATCACGATAATAAATTAGAACATTTATTACGTCAAAACTATATGAAGGATGAAAGATTGGGTTGTTAAACTAAATTATAATCAAAGGGTAATTTTCAAGAAAAATTTGGAAGCTTTAATTATGAAAAATACTGCGGTTGAATTGCCACAACCAATTTAATTAAGAATCTGAATTATAGACTTATGCGCAATTTGGGGGGGACTTGGAGGGGCTTAGCCCCTCCAATATTAAAATTAGCCCCTCCAAAAATTTGTATTTAAGTATTAAATGCTTCGTTAATTATCTAATCTACATAATATGTTAAACGTTGTTTGAAAAAAATAGTTTCTAAAATTTAAACGTGGAAATAATGGAAACGAGCCCGTGCAACGACACAGTGTTAGTCATAGAAAATATATACAATATAAAATAAAATAAAATATAATATATANTCTATAAACCTTGGGTGTTGGTCCTTTGTGGCTTTGTGGGTATTACCCATATTACAAAAACTTTTACTCCTACGAGTGGCGGGGTACACTGCGAGTCGGCTTGTTTTTCATTTCTATTTTACGTATATATGCGTATGAAAATTGGTGAGATAACTATGATTTTGGTATTTGAATGGGGGGTGTGGGGGGCAGATGTGGATCTGTTTCATTTAAAAATATTGAGCCCCTCCAAGTTAAAAACTTAAATTGCGCCTATGATTATAGATTTATCTAAAACACGAATGTACAATTTTAATTACAACGTATAAAAACGAATATATGGCAAACGAATAGAGGACTATTATGTAACGATAAAGTCTCTTTAATAGTAGAAAATAAAACTGATGACGTTTATGATGATATGAAAAATGAAGTAGAACAAATATTTTAACACGCGGTTTTAATAATATCTGGGAAAAACCTTGAAAACACATGAGAAAACACAGAATAATCGGTACAATATTACACAAATATACATAAATTAAAGATAATATTTAATGACTATTTAATTATTTAATCATATGACACGTATACTGTGGACCAAACATCACTATCAATTAAACTGCTCTCAGAACCGTTTCTTTCGTTAGCAATGGTTTATTTTTGCTTACAGATATACACTAAATTACATCAGTCTAACACTGGCTTAACCCGTTTCCATTATCCTAAGACGTTTCTTTTATGTATAGGTATTTTAAGTTTTTTAGAATTTGACAATTTTGTTTTCATTTTTGTTATCTTTCTTCTTTTTTAATCAGCATTTTTAAAATATAACTAGTAACATAAATTAAAATAACAAACACATTAAAAATTGAAAACTTATCCATAAAATAGGTTTATACTTAATTGCTGTATAGTGATACAGCATAGAAAAGTATTATACGAGACAGTAGACAACATTTCGCAGATTGTAATGTTTGCACTAAATTATGTTAGAATTATGGATTAAATATAAATCGTTGTTTCATAAATAAAAGAACAATAACATTACACTACAATAATCCATTCTCGATAATTCAAATAATTTTTAGGCGGGATTTTCCGTATATACCGTCGAACATTCCTAACCACAAAATACGTCTAATTTGTGAGAGGGTAGGATGTGAAGTTGTTTAACCGCACCTCCTAAGACCGTGGTCGTAAAATAAATTCGTAATAAAGTAGAACAATATTTTTATTTCTTTCTAGTGGCGTAATTCAAAGAAACGAATATCGCGTAATATAAGTCTATAATTCTTGTCATATCTTCGTCAGTCCAAATCAAACGCGTAAGTACTTGTTCGTTTTGTCGAAGAAATAATTAGCGTTTTTAACTTAGAAGAATTTATTGATTTGTGAACAAATATAAATATACCTTTTACTACGGACTCAAGGCCACTCCCGACACCCCCGCCCTTCCATGGACATCTTGGTGTTTTTTTTTTCGGCAAACATTGAACACTTATTTTGTACGAATTTGTTCGGCTATAGTTGTGATATTTGCAATATAACAGTGGAGGAAAGGGTCTGTAGAAAGGCTTCTCCAGACTACTACAATACAAATCATAATTTTCAACTTTTTTTAAATCGTTATTTAGTACTCAATTTGTAGAAATTCGTTCGACTGGTTGTGAATTTGAATTTAAATGGTTACTAATATAATCTAAGCTAATACACTTCTTATTTATTAATCATAATATTAATAAAAGTATATACATAACTGTTACAAAGTGTTTTATGTTAATTAGGTACTATCCTCCTATTTAAGTTAACATGATAATAAAAAGAAAAGTATTTGATGCTGGCAGTAGTGGGAGTTATTCAAATCAAGTATGTATTTGCTATTTGATATGCACAATATGTTTATGAATGTTAATTAGATTTTTTTATTAAAAAGACCAATAAAAATGCACATAATTTGAGAAAGAACTGGCCCAAAACACAAAAACATAAAATAACAACTAAAAAAAATTATATTATTCATAAAGATGCCAAAAGAATAATGGAAAGTAAACAAATCCCAACAGCAAATCAATCCAACAAATTCTATGTGGGTACATGTATATTATATATAGTAAATAATTAAACAATTATATAAATTACTGCTGGTTTCAATATTAGCCTGGAACCTTTATCATTCATCAAAAGGATAAAGTAAAAGCTTGCCCGGAACTGTGGAGAATCAATGGAAATTCGTTGTTACAAAAGTATGTACCATTCAAAAACAACATTGGAAAAATATTGTACAAGAGTGTATCAGTTGTAAGTTTTGTTTGTTTACTTTTATGTTCAAATATCTGTATATATATTCAAATAAAAAATATTGTACGTTTTTTAGTATTCTAAATGGGACAAAGATTATGAGCACTTATACCGCAAAGCATCCATATCATTATTGAACATACCTGGACAACCAGGGCATATTGTAGACTTAAAGAGGTAAGTCTGTAACCTATTCATTATGTTCTTTGGTTAATTTACTATTTGTTTCTAAGTTGATAATTGTAATAGAGATCCTAAACAAGAACCAAAACTGTAAGAGTTATTGTTATACATTTTTCAAAAAGATAATTAGATAATTTATTATTTATTATTAGGATAACCAGCAAACAAGAAGATATAAAGACAACTAAAATATTATATTAAAAATAAATATNTATCTGTACATATATTCAAATAAAAAATATTGTACGTTTTTTAGTATTCTAAATGGGACAAAGATTATGAGCACTTATACCGCAAAGCATCCATATCATTATTGAACATACCCGGACAACCAGGGCATATTGTAGACTTAAAGAGGTAAGTCTGTAACCTATTCAATGTGTTCTTTGGTTAATGTACTATTTGTTTCTAAGTTGGTAATTGTAATAGAGATCCTAAACAAGAACCAAAACTGTAAGAGTTATTGTTATACATTTTTTAAAAGATAATTAGATAATTTATTATTTATTATTAGGATAACCAGCAAACAAGAAGATATAAAGACAACTAAACGATATTATATTAATCATAATGGTGCCAAGGGAAGAACAGAAAATACACAGAGCCCAACAGAAAGCCAATCCAACAAATTCTGTGTGAGTACATCCATATTACATATAATAAATGTCCAAACAATTACATAACTCGTTCCTGGTTTCAATACTAGCCTGGAACCTTTGTCATTCATAAAAGGGATAAAGTAAAAGCTTACCCTGAACTGTGGAGAATCAATGGAGTGTCATCTTTACAAAAGTATGTACCATACAAAAACAACATTGGAAAAGTATTGTACAGAAATATATCATTTGTAAGTATTGTCTGTTTACTTTTACGTTCAAATATCTGTACATTCATTCAAATAAAAAATATTGCACTTTTTTTAGTATTCTAAATGGGCCAAAGGTTATGAGCACCTATACTGCATAGCATCGGTATCAGTCGTGAAAATACCAGGACAAGCAGGACATATTGTCCACTTAAAGAGGTAGGTCTGTAACCTATAACAATGTGTTCATTGGTTATTGTACTACTTGTTTCTAAGTTGAAAATTATTATAGAGATTCTAAACAAGAAGCAAAACTGGAAGAGTTATTATTATTCAGTTTTCATAAAGATAATGTGATAATTTATTATTTATTATTAGGGTACCCAGAAAACAAAAAATTATAAAGACAACTAAAAGATATTACATTAATAATAAAGTTGCCAAAGGAAGAACAGAAAATTCAAAGAACACTACAGCAAGCCAATCCAACAAATTTAATGTGAGTACATCCATATTACATATAATAAATGTCCAAACAATTACATAACTCGTTCCTGGTTTCAATACTAGCCTGGAACCTTTGTCATTTATAAAAGAGATAAAGTAAAAGCTTACCCTGAACTGTGGAGAATCAATGGGGTGTCATCTTTACAAAAGTATGTACCATACAAAAAC
>CABPRJ010002374.1:880858-893539 GCA_902439185.1 Cinara cedri
CCATATTACATATAATAAATGTCCAAACAATTACATAACTCGTTCCTGGTTTCAATACTAGCCTGGAACCTTTGTCATTTATAAAAGAGATAAAGTAAAAGCTTACCCTGAACTGTGGAGAATCAATGGGGTGTCATCTTTACAAAAGTATGTACCATACAAAAACAACATTGGAAAAATATTGTACAAGAGTGTATCAGTTGTAAGTTTTGTTTGTTTACTTTTACGTTCAAATATCTGTACATATATTCAAATAAAAAATATTGTACGTTTTTTAGTATTCTAAATGGGACAAAGATTATGAGCACTTATACCGCAAAGCATCCGTATCATTATTGAACATACCCGGACAACCAGGGCATATTGTAGACTTAAAGAGGTAGGTCTGTAACCTATTCAATGTGTTCTTTGGTTAATGTACTATTTGTTTCTAAGTTGGTAATTATAATAGAGATCCTAAACAAGAACCAAAACTGTAAGAGTTATTGTTATACATTTTTCAAAAAGATAATTAGATAATTTATTATTTATTATTAGGGTACCCAGAAAACAAGAAGATATAAAGAAAACTAAAAAAAATTATACTATTGATAAAGATGCCAAAAGAATAATGGAAAGTAAACAAAGCCCAACAGCAAATCAATCCATCAAATTCTATGTGGGTACATGTATATTATATATGGTAAATAATTAAACAATTATATAAATTACTGTTGGTTTTAATATTAGCCTGGAANAAGATATAAAGACAACTAAAATATTATATTAAAAATAAATATACCAAATGAAGAACTAAAAATAAACTACCAACCAGAAATTAATCCAACCAATTCTATGTAAATAAATCTATATTTTATTTTATATTTAATTGAATAATTACCTAAATAAATGTTTTGTTTTTAATATTTGCCTGGAAACCTTGTCATTTGTAAAAATGATTTAGTAGAAGACTACACTGGCCTATGGAGAATCAATGAACCATCATTTTTCAGAAAATTAGGTACCATTCACTAGCATCACTTGAACATTATTATACAGTAATGGATCAGTTTGTAAGTAAAAATATTTGAACCCTTATTTAAATTTAAAATAATATATACATTTTTGTATTCTATATTGTATAAAATGTGTGAGGATTTGTACTATAAATCATCTGTATCAATATTGTTAACTTTTGTGACCTTAACTATTGTAGACTTAGAAAGTGTACACTTAATTATTACGGTGTGGATTATCATTTTCTAATGATCAATAAAAATACCTTAAAAAAATGAAAGTTTTTGCTCTTATATAAAAAAAATTTTTGAAAATTGCCTAAATATTATATTTAACGTTGAAAAAAATATGCTTTTATGAGATATATACATTTGCTAAACACAACAGTACAATTATTACAATATGACTACATTATAAATTGATAAATAGCTTTTCATTTTCTATGTTGCATATGGCATCTTATTTGTCTAGTACAATTAGTTAATCTATAAGTTATTTTAAATATAAAAATAAGAATTTTTTAATTATTTTAATTATAATAATCAGTTAAAATTTGTATTTAAGTTTTTAATATTTTTAATCCAATAGTTAATAATGATTAGTTTACAATCTTTAAATTCTTTTTCAATATTAAGATTAGTTAACTGTTCTATAGTTATTTGAACCAACAAGATAGCCGTTTTGCTGTTTGGCTATCTTGTTTGCCTCATAAATGTTTTTAATTACCTATAGTATAAATTATGATAATATAACTAAAGTTGTAAAATATCAAAGATGTCAAGATATCTAGATACTAAATACATACAAATCTTTAACTGTAATCTGTATTTTAGAACATCTTTTGAATAACGTTTGTAAGTAAATAATGATTTTGAATAAATTGTAATATGTAAAAACTAAGTTAATTAAATATGTATCATAAACGACAACAAGCAAATATTACTAACATTTATGATGTAGAGTTATCATACAAATCAATGTCACACAACATTTTTTTAACCCAGCAACTGGGGCACATGAGAATTATACAAGGTTAGGTATTTGTTATTAGAAACAAGAAAATATTCTATAAATAATACCCAAGTTTTGATGATAGAAACAAAATTTCTAAAGAATCTTCATTGAGCCACCCCAGTCCACTTATACTATACATTCCTAATTCATTTCAGAAACAATCTGTAGTGTTTATGGTACATCTAATCTAATGCACCTAGTTTAAAAAATATAAAATTACTATAGCTTACATGTTATTATTATTATTATTTTTAAATTTAATTGTTAATTATTAAACAATGTTTTTTTTTTTTTTTTTCTGTAAATCATAGAAAATAGTGTTATTTAGAATTAATTAATTACCATAGAATATCTGTAAACCAATTAACCTATGTGGAAATATAATAATGTATGCGTTTAACTAAGTGTATGTAGAAGTAACAATTAATAAATAGCTTTTAAATTATTAATATTTCTTAGTTTTTTTTTTTTTTTTCATTACAACAATTAACGCACTTTTTTAATGATTGTATATTTTCTAAAAACAAAAAAATAACAAATAATACAAACCCTTTTGTATACTATTTTAAAATTCACGATGAAACAGAAAAGTTTAAGGGATCCTGAAAGACTTGATTAGCCATTTTGTATAAGAACATTCAAAAAAATGAAGTCATGATTCGAGTTAGGCGAAAATTACTAATCAAAACATAAAATAGAACATCAAAGATCACCAATAGGTATTTGCTTATAAAGTTTGAAATAATAAGACAATTAATATCAGATTTTATTTTATTGGTAACCAAATATAAACATGTAGGCAATAAGTCAGTAAAAAAAAAATAAAGCTGATACTGGCGATCGTAATGCCACTGTTGTAAGTTAGAATTTGGAAAAGTAGCACACATAAAATTATTCAATTCATGTCTGTAATCAATAAAAATCCATTGCTTATGAAAAACTATTCTTAGTGTCGCTCTGTTAGTAGTATTGATTTTTCAACAAAATATATGTCATATTATAAAGTAAAATAAGTTATATATTGAAACAATTTAAAAAATAAAATATTAAAATATTACATAAACTCAAATTTTGTTATTTTGAGTAATAATATAGAATTAGCTTCAAAAATTTAAGATTTTACATTCTATAGTTTATAAGCTCTATTAGTCAGTATTGTTTTGAAAAATTCCTATACATAAATAGTAGCAAGTTAATGAGCTTATTCATAACAACTGGATTCAACTCAAAATGCTAAGGTTATAGGATTATGTACTTAAAGAGAAATCTGATAAGTGAGATTATGTGAAATCTCTTCAAAATCAATAAATGTTAATTTTATTCCTAATTCCGCAATAAATCTGTCTATAACTTATTTGATAGTTTTTTTTTTTTAATTTTACAATTTTTTTGTTTTACCGTAAGTAAAGTTTTTTTGTGAAAAAAAAAATTTAGGAAATATTCGAAATATAACATTTAATGTTTTAACGTCCAACAATAAATATAATCTGGTAAAAAAATTATAAAAAAACTGCAAGAGTGTAAAGAGTACTGGCAAATGAAGTGAAACATCTTTAAGAGTCATTCAACTGATAGAAAGAATATTAAGAATAGAATGTTAATTACATAATAGTATTTAATTATATATACATTAATAACATATAGAATGAATACAATTTAAAAAATATACCTTAAATTTTTTCTTCCCGATCATCGAGAAATGATGAAAAACCAATCCATACAATAGTCACTTCTCCAATTTTATTTAGTTCAGAATGGGTTAACTTTCCCAGGATCCTTTACTTCTACACTACTATCATTACTTTAATTGAACAAATAAAAGTAGAGGGATTGTACAAATTAAAATTATTTAGCTTAGTTTAGCTTTTGGTTAAATTACTTTTTAGATTATTTTACTCTCGAGCAAATATATGATTTTGTACCACAGATACTATTAATTTTGATATATTTTATTTACCCATATTAATACATTTAGTCCTTTCTATAAAATCTTAATTTAGGTGTATCAGATATATACACATTGACCGATATTCCACATTACCTCTAACTTATACATCTTTATTGTAATTACATATACATGTATGTACATTGTTTACATGATAAACCCATAAATAAATTGTTAATTATGTTATTATAGTTATGTATAAGTATGTATTTGCCATAATGATTTAAAAAGTAACTAAGTTAATTTGAATACACTGACCTGTAAAAGTAAAACAAAAATCATTATGTTATATTCCCTAAAATCATGTAAAATTGTTTACATCAGATAATATTTTATACAGGCAAAACTATTACCAGCATTTGATTATATTACTAAACATGTATTTTTAAATGAGTATAAACATTTTGGTGATGATTTCATTGAAACATTGTTTGTTACTTAATCTGATAACATAATTAAGTCATATAATTTACTATGTTGTTGTCTTTTTAATATTAAATTATTTCGTTATTTTATAGTTGTTTATGGTTTGAAAACAATGCCTCTGAATAATGCTTGGTATAAAATATAATTAATGAGAACAAGTTATTGTCAGAATATTATATAATATATACATATAAGTATATGTACAGAAAATCAATTGATTTCACCAAAAAATCTTGCCTTTGCAGTTTATTAACCAATCCTTACAACTAAAAATTGTATTATTAGATATAAATATTGATTGCCTGATTGTAAGATACTAAGTTGGACTAATTAATCTTTGGGTATGCACAACATTTTAAAATTTTTCATTATTAGCATACTGAATTTATTACATTCCTGTATGTTGTATGAAAATAATAAGATGAATGTTTTAGAAATAATACAATTTTTACAAACCAAACGATGTTCCGCTGATTGACGCGATAGTTTTTTTTATCATTATTTACAGTGTTACCATACAAATAATGTAAAATTATATTTGTTATGGTGAAAATGACCCTACTGTCAGGTAACTACAAATATTTTATCATCGGTCACAAAACCACCGTACATTAGATAAACTTCTATCTGTAACTTATTCATTGAGCATATTATTGCAATCAATGATTGTGTATTAGAGGACATTTAGCAATCGAAATCTAAATAAAATGGTAAGTTTATCTTTTAATTACTAATTTCTTCTAGACATTTCCTATCAATAGTTTATGTTATGTACTATTTTTTTATTTAATTTTTAGTGGGTACAATATTTCAACTGATAAGGCTTGGTGGCATAAACGTTGTGTATTATTTGGAAACAAAACCGAAGGAGTGAACTTGAAACTGTTTGAACCTTAAATTCCTTGTATATTTTCACTCTAGCATGGTAACCGTTTTTTTTTTTTTTTTTTAGTATAATTTTTCAATGTTTAAAATATATGCCAGGCACAAAGAATCCCAATTGTTAAAATCCAGACAGTGACCAAATTTCCGATAAAATTAAACTCCTGAGACATGATTGTTGACATCTTCTGTAATTATATAGCGGATCGCATAATTATGACTCTTAAATATACTGATTAGTGATTATCAACTTGTAAAAACAAATATGATTTATAATTGTAAACATCAACCCGTCACATTATGAACAATTTTTAACAAAATATTGCTCTGTTGTAAAAAGTTTATCGCCTTTTCTGAATGTTTATTTTATCTAGTTACATACTTTAAAGGAGTCACTTCACAAGCGATTTTCATAATAATTAGGAAAAATGTATGAAAACCCAGGAAAAATTAACCTACGAGAATAAAAAAAAACGTCGCTTCAAATCGTTTTTCGAAATCAATAATTTGTTTAAAGTTCGCTCAAAACTTTATATTGATTAGATTGATTATACATCTGAATGTACGGAACCACCTTGTATAGAAAAAATTAATAATTTAATTTAATAATTTAATAATTTGTTTCTATCAACTTATAGCATCATGCACTACAAATAATGTTGGAATAGGAGTTATGCAGGGACGGAATCAAACACAGAGGATTAACAAGTGGAAGATTTCATTGGTTTTACTCCCAGTGANATTTTTAAGTATGATCATTTTTTCATAATTCTTAAACAATAAATTTTGTTTTTAATTACATACATAAATTATGTTTTTTTTATAAATACAAAAAAAAAGGGTATATGGCTGATTTAATAAATGAAATTGATTCCATTCCACAATCTGATAAAAGAAGTAAATCTTTATAATTATCCAATATTTTAATTTTTTGTAATATTTATGATTAATTCATAATTTGTTTATATTAATTTATAGCATCTTACACTACAAATAATGTTGAAATAAGAGTTATGCAGGGACAGAGTGGACGAACAGAAGAGCCAGAAGTTACTGATTTTTTTACAGGGGTAACATAATTCTTACTCATATTTTTTTAAAACCAGGTGAATATTTTTTGTATTAAGTGTTTTAGTAACCTATTCAAATTTTAAAAATTTCGGAAACTAATGTTTTTGATATATATGTGACTAATTTTATTGAAATACTTCATGGCATGATTTTATGGGTGAAAACTATTTTTATTTAAAACTATGTGAAATTAATATAAATATGTATTTTTATTCTAGAAATCAAACACAGATGATCAACAAGTGGAAGACTTCATTGGTTTTACTCCCAGTGAAATAAAAGAAAGTAAAAGACAATTTTTAAGTATGATCATTTTTTCATAATTCTTAAACAATAACTTTTTGTTTTTAATTACATACATAAATTATGTTTTTTTTATAAANATGATTAATTCATAATTTGTTTGTATTAATTTATAGCATCTTACACTACAAATAATGTTGGAAAAGGAGTTATGCAGGGGCGAAGTGGACGACCAGAAGAGCCAGAAGTTACTGATTTTATTACAGGGGTAACATAATTCTTACTCGTATTTTTTAAAAATTTGGTGAATATTTTTTATGTTTAGTTTTTTGGTGGATGTTTTAAATATTATACCATTATTATTATTGAATCTATCATTTTGAAAACAATGTATGTATAAGCAAGCATTGAATTTTAAATGTCAAGATATTATGTAACTATAAACATTAATTCAAATAAAAACAATAAACTGGTGTGCATTGACTAGTTAGAAATAGAAAAATAAAATATTTGAAATCGATGATAAATCAATTTATGAATAAGAAAAAAATTAGCTGGGTTATAGGTATTGAAATTTACAAAAATTTTAAATGTATTTGCACAATGTTAAGATTAACAGTTTTAAAACTTAAAACAATTAAGATTTATTGATTGGTTTACTTAACATTATTATCTCTATCGTATTTAAATTTAAATAAAAGTTTATTATATTGTAAAATTAACCCATAACAGGGTTTTTTACATAAATCATTATCGAAAAATAAGCTGAGATTATTTATGAGGTTTTCTCCTATTAATTAAAAAACAAAATAAAATAAATGGCCTTTCTATTGCATTTACCAGGTACAGTTTTATACATGAAATTACATTAAAATTGCTATTGTCAATTTTTTTAAAAATTATAAATAGAGTTTATTTGTTCGTGATTTTTTAAAGCATAACAAATTAATTTTAATTTACAATGCACATTTTCTAGTTCTTATCCCTGTGAGTAATATTTATATATTAAAAAAACAGAATTTGATAAATTATTTATTTCAGTCTCTGAAGGCATTACCATTGGTATAATATCTTTGTGTTATAATACCTGTATACAATATTTATTTTACCAAAAATTACCTTTTGCAACTATGGTTAGGATAAATATATTGAAAGTTCTATAGATATTATATATAAAGTTTTTTCTAAAAAAAATTGAATCTTTTTTTTCACATATGCCTTATTCGAATTCAATTTTCAAAAACAGTGTTAGTCTTTTTTTTGAAATACCTGTTTTATTATATGAACAGTTTCTCATCACTTGTGTATTGCAGTAAATAATTTAGCAAAATTATACATAAAATAGTAATTTTACAAAAAAAATCCTGATTTTTAATACGGTAAGAAACAATTTAATAAATTATAGGAATTGTAATGATTTGTATTAAACTAGATAAATATTAAAATTATATTAATTATAGGAAATAAAATTGTATTTTTACTATAGGAATCAAACACAGAAGATGGTCATGAGGAGAATTTCCTTGGTTTTACTCCCTGTGAAATAAAAGAAAGTAAAAGAAAATTTTTAAGTAAGATCATTTTTTCATAATTTTTATATAATAACTTTTTGTTTTTAATTACATATGTAAATTATATTTGTTTTACAAATACGAAAAAAGAGTATATGGATGATTTAATAAATGAAATTGGTTCTGCTACACAATCTGATAAAAGTAGTAAGTATTTATAATCACCCAACATTTAATTTTTCGTAATATTTATGATTAATTCATAATTTGTTTATATTAATTTATAGCATCTTACACTATAAATAATATTGGAATGGGAGTTATACAGTGGCGAAGTGAACGACCAGAAGAGCCAGAAGTTACTGATTCTTTTACACAGGTAACATAATTTTTACTCTTATTTTTTAAAAATGTGGTGAATATTTTTTGTATTATGTGTTTCGATGGACTGTTTAAATATTATACCATTATTATTATTGTATCTATCATTTTGAATACAATGTATGATCAAGTATTGAATAGTAAATGTCAAGATATTGTGTACCTAACTATAAACATGAATTAAAATAAAAATAGCAACATTAGTGTGCATCGACTGGCTAGACATAGAAAAATAAAAGATTTGAAATCAAAGATAAATCAATTCGTGAATCAGAAAAATAAATTAACTGGGTGTAGTTAGGTATATAAATTTCTAAAAATTTAAACACAACATATTATTAAAAGTATAAGCACAACATTAGGATTAGCACTATTAAGAATTAAAACGCAAACTATGGATTGACTTTCCTAACTTTCAAATGTGCTTGCTGGGGTCCGGGAAGGGAGCCACATCGCCCCACCCCCCAGCTATTTGTTGATTTATGTTTGTATATTGTAGTATATTTTTACAAATCTTTTTAAAAGCTATATTTTCAATTAAGGAAATAATTGTATAGTGTTTACTGTTTACTAAATTTTTTGTTCGTTCTGTCTGTTGTGTTCCGCAGCATAATAAATAGGCAAAATATGTCATAGGTCACATTAGTCGATATCACTGACAAGTTTGTGGTTGTGGTCTGTATTCTGTGTGTATCACATTCACAATCAATTTTCGGTTTATCTTGGTTCGAGCGCATAAATAAATGTTTTCGATAAAATAGATCGATAATTGATTAATCATTAACTGATAAGTGATAAGATTATATTGTAGTTTCTTTAATACGCAATATACTTACATTCATTATTGGTGGATGAAACAATGTATATTGCAGCAATAAAACAGTTATAAATATGTTTAAAATATGTGTCTTATGAAAATATTAAATAATCAAGCAGTTATAAAAGAAGACTTTGTAGGGTTTATTTCATTGGAAAAATTGGACTCAGAAAGTATACCAAAAAATATTTCTAGTTTACAAGAATGGCATGTAGGACATAAATACATTGGTGGGACAAGGATATGATGGTGCTAGCACAATGGCTTGACATGTTAGTGGAGTATGAAAACGAATAAGAAACAAGTATATGAAAGCAGTTTTTGTCCATTATGCCAGTTGTAGATTAAAATTGGTTTAACTGAATTCAATTCTATTTATTCACAATACAATTGATATTATCAAAGAAACAATTATATTTTTTAAGGAAGGTTCATTACTTCGAACAATTGCTCCAAGTCTTACAAAATTGTGTGTTACTAAGTGGTCAAAGTCATATAAGGCATTAGAAAATATTATGAAAATTATCTGCTTATAGTTGAAGTACTAGAGTATCTTAAAGTAAATGGGAATAAAATTACATCATTGAAAGCTAGATATCATTTAAATTCTGTTACCATATCTCAATTTAATGTGTGCCTTAGGATAAAAGCTAAATATTCTACAACTATAAAACCTATAGCTAATTCATTACAGAGTTAAAATTGTAATTTATTGAGTATAGATAAATATATAAAATACATACATTAAATATATCAGTGTTGGTAGAGCTAATAACAAGGAAATATTTTAAATTATAATGAAAGATATTAATATACTTTTAAATAGACTTGGTATTACATTAATGATTCCAAGAGTATCATCAAAAAAAAACTTTAAGAAATAACACACCTTCATCAGATCCAGTAGACTTCAACAGAAAATCAATTTACATTCCATACCTAAATTCAATGATTATATCATTAAATGATAGGGTTGCCAAGACTAATAAAAAAAAAATTGATATTTATTATGACACAACAATGAGTATAATATCTTTATGGGACAACCTGTATACAATTTTTATTAAACTGAAAAATAGCTTCTCACTATGGATAAGAAAAATATAAGACTTATTGTATTGAAATACTTCATGGTATGAATAGGTTGATAACAATTATTTTTATATCAAACATTTATTTATCTATTTATTTTGTCTGCATATTTCTTATAATAATTTAATTGGCAATAAAAGTAATAATACTTTTTAATAATCCTATTTCATTATATGAACAGTGTGTGTCTAATCAATTATGTACAGCCAGAAGTTATACATATAATCATGCCATAACCCCCCCCCCCTCGGAATTAAATTCGATAATAAACTATTCAATAAATAATATGAATTGTGGTAATGTGTAATGAGTTAGAAAAATTTAAATACGTATAAATAATAGGAATCAAAAATATATAATCCTATAATAAAAATGTATTTTTATTACAGGAATCAAAAACAGAGGATCAACAGGAGGAAGACTTCTTTGGTTTTACTCCCAGTGAAATAAAAGAAAGTAAAAGACAATTTTTAAGTATGATCATTTTTTCATAATTCTTAAACAATAACTTTTTGTTTTTGATTAAATATGTAAATTATTTTCTTTTTACAAAAATAAAAAACAGGGTGTATGGGTGATTTAATAAATGAAATTGATTCAATTACACAATCTGATAAAAAAAGTAAGTCTTTATAATTTTCCAATATTTTAATATGTTGTAATATTAAAAATTAAATGATAATTTGTTTCTATCAACTTATAGCATCTTACACTACAAATAATGTTGGAATAGGAGTTATGCAGGGACAAAGTGGACAACCAGAAGAGCCAGAAGTTACTGATTTTTTTACAGGGGTAACATAATTCTTACTCATATTTTTTTAAAACCAGGTGAATATTTTTTGTATTAAGTGTTTTAGTAACCTATTCAAATTTTAAAAATTTCGGAAACTAATGTTTTTGATATATATGTGACTAATTTTATTGAAATACTTCATGGCATGACTTTATGGGTGAAAACTATTTTTATTTAAAACTATGTGAAATTAATATAAATATGTATTTTTATTCTAGAAATCAAACACAGAAAGAAAGTAAAAGACAATTTTTAAGTATGATCATTTTTTCATAATTCTTAAACAATAACTTTTTGTTTTTAATTACATACATAAATTATGTTTGTTTTATAAATACAAAAAAAAGGGTGTATGGGTGATTTAATAAATGAAATTGTTTCGATTACACAATCTGATAAAAGGAGTAAGTCTTTTTAATAATCTAATATTTTAATGTGTTGTAATATTTATGATTAATTCATAATTTGTTTGTATTAATTTATAGCATCTTACACTACAAATAATGTTGGAAAAGGAGTTATGCAGGGGCGAAGTGGACGACCAGAAGAGCCAGAAGTTACTGATTTTATTACAGGGGTAACATAATTCTTACTTGTATTTTTTAAAAATTTGGTGAATATTTTTTATGTTTAGTTTTTTGGTGGATGTTTTAAATATTATACCATTATTATTATTGAATCTATCATTTTGAAAACAATGTATGTATAAGCAAGCATTGAATTTTAAATGTCAAGATATTATGTAACTATAAACATTAATTCAAATAAAAACAATAAACTGGTGTGCATTGACTAGTTAGAAATAGAAAAATAAAATATTTGAAATCGATGATAAATCAATTTATGAATAAGAAAAAAATTAGCTGGGTTATAGGTATTGAAATTTACAAAAATTTTAAATGTATTTGCACAATGTTAAGATTAACAGTTTTAAAACTTAAAACAATTAAGATTTATTGATTGGTTTACTTAACATTATTATCTCTATCGTATTTAAATTTAAATAAAAGTTTATTATATTGTAAAATTAACCCATAACAGGGTTTTTTACATAAATCATTATCGAAAAATAAGCTGAGATTATTTATGAGGTTTTCTCCCATTAATTAAAAAACAAAATAAAATAAATGGCCTTTCTATTGCATTTACCAGGTACAGTTTTATACATGAAATTATATTAAAATTGCTATTGTCAATTTTTTTAAAAATTATAAATAGAGTTTATTTGTTCATGATTTTTTAAAGCATAACAAATTAATTTTAATTTACAATGCACATTTTCTAGTTCTTATCCCTGTGAGTAATATTTATATATTAAAAAACAGAATTTGATAAATTATTTATTTCAGTCTCTGAAGGCATTACCATTGGTATAATATCTTTGGGGGACAACCTGTATACAATATTTATTTTACCAAAAATTACCTTTTGCAACTATGGTTAGGATAAAAGTATGGGATTAATTTATTAAAATTTATGTATATTTGTTTTTTCATATAAGATCGTT